>VFFE01006198.1:276707-380727 GCA_008921705.1 Burhinus oedicnemus
AAAAAAAAAAGCCGTGGGAACGCCCGGCTGGCTGAGGGTTGCGGGTGGGTACCGGGGCGGGGGGGAAGGGGGGCACGACCAACAGGTCCAGCGGCCGCTCCGGCGCCGGGGGAGGCTGCCCCGAGCCCGGGGTCGCTCCCGTCGAGCCGCCGCCGCGGGTCGGTACCGGACGGCGCCGACCCGAACCTCCGCTCCGCGGCGGGGCTTGAGCTTGGCCGTGGGGGGAGCTCTTCGAGGTGCGAACTTGGTACGGGTACGAGGTACTGCCTGCCTGAAGGGCTACAGCATAAGTGTGTCCTGCATTGCTTGGTGTAGGTTTTTTTTTTCTTCTTCTTGGGAACAATGTATCCAGTAATAAAAACTTTGTAAGGAAAGTAATGGATTTTCAATGAGAAGCTCTTTTCCCTAAGTATTACAGAATTTCACGGGCTTGTTGGTTGTATTGACGATGCACTTAATTTTCTGGTGGTCGTCTTAGGGAGTAGCTAATACTGCAGAAGATGCATTTTGGGCTGCAGCATGAAGAATGTTTGCTGAAGTGCCTTTGCTTTAGCATTTGTGAATTTCAGGTATAATATGTAAAAGGAAAAAAAAAAGTCAGATATACGTATATATCAGACTATGAAAGGGTATAAAGCCTGTGGATCCAAGTACTTTCTGTTAAGTCAACTTTTAAAACGGCTTCTCCCTAGACAGTGATTCACATTTTTCAAGGGGAGAAAGGATGGGTGAAATTGAATTGTCCAAATTAAGTCAAAATGAATTGCTTAATATTCAGAGGGGTTGATAAATGAACCATTAAATCAACACTTGCATAGTGTCTCATTGAAAAGAAAAATGAACAACTCTCAGTTGTGTGCTGGGCAGAATAGGTCAGCCGGTGACGTTACTACATTAATGTGCTGAACTGAGTCTTCCTCCTGCTAACGGATATATTTGCTCTGTGACATTACATAGGCATGGGAAAGAGCTCTCGTGCCCTGTGCTACAAGGAGTAGCATCTGCTATAAACGACCATAATTGTCCCAGCTTCATCTCGAAGGAGAGAAATCTTGGTTATGTTTCATTTGGCATAAATTAACGTAATTCCATTGGCTTCTCATGTTGATATGTATCTGTTGAGAATCTGCTCCTGTATTTCAAGCCCCCCCCCTTTTTTTTTTTCCTAGGGAAGAGCTCTATTTTGGATGCTAGTTTGAGGAAAAAATTATACTGATAAATGAAAAAATAAGAGTCATCATTTTGAAACAAGCCAGACAAGATTCCTTATAGTAAAAGCTCTTTTGAGAGCATCACCTCTCAGTAATACAGCGCGTGAACTTTGCTTCTAAACCCTTTGATTAGCGTAGGTACAGCTGTTGCAACGTTCTGGTTGCCACTGAAAAATTACCTTTGTCTTTGCCTCTTGAAGTCCTTGAGATTCGTGTGTTGGAGCGTGCTAAGGATGTTGACTCTATCCTTATTTTGCCTTCTGGAAACTTCTAACACTTTGTTTGAAGAATCATGGATCGTATCCCCCTGATGTTTTTCATTTACACCTCTTAGCTTTCACTGGTAACTTAGAATAGCTAATGTTGCTTAAAGCTTTTAAAACTTAAGAAGTGACAGCTCTTTTGTTTTGTGCGCTCAACCTGAGTATTACAAAGAAGAAATTATGGAGGGACTTTTTTTTTTTTAAATGCTGAGAGAAACAGATTATCCAGGCTCCAGCTGAAGGTGGGATTGTAAATTGACTCATGGCTTGAGAAAAGCTCCTTGCCTGTATTTCATTTGGCCAAGAGAGACTCTGTATGCAAACCTTCCGACAGGCAGGGCCATTTATTCAGGTGTTCGTAATTATATAGAAGGGTGTTGCGTAACGTGGTCTGTTGCTCTTCATTTAAGATGACGTGAGCGGGCGCAATACACATGCACAGATCCTCTGGGTGATGGGTTATTCGGTGGGTGCAAGAGAAGTTGCCTGAATGCATAAGGAGCTTTATATCATCTGTGATGAAGCAGATGGACAAGTAGGTGTGTTTCCCTCACGGGAGAGGAGGTGCTGGATCTGGAAATGCCTTTACATAGTATCTGATGGTGGTGTGCATTTTTCACATGTTTTGCTGTTCTTAAGGGCCGGGGTAGGTGCAAGTATTCTTTGTACACCAGCAATGTCTGGTTAGACTAGTCTTTGTTTGCTTCTAATTATCCTCACGAATAAAATAGGTAAAAAGTTTTTTCTGAAAACCTACCGTGCCTCGTAAGGTTACCCTGCTGCTTCTGTTTCCTTGCTTGCTATTTTTCTTTGAAATCATAATGCATTTCTTTGGTTCTTTCGATAAAGACTTGCACTCAAGCTTGCTGGGAAATGGTCACTCTATGCTGAGAAAGTGCTGGCATCTTATTGACTTATTTTGGGAATACTGGAGAAAAATATAAAAGATTCACTTGCATTGATTAAAACCTCCAGGGCAATCTTCTAACACTGCAATTCTCAAGGTGAAAAATTAACTTTCTCCGTTGTGTACTCCTGCTTTTATTTCATTAGTGAGAATCCCAAGCTCTGTTATCTGTTTACATCGAGTCCCTTAAGGTGTGCTTGAAGTGGAAAGTATTTCAGCCTAAAAGCTTGCACACACTATTGCCCTCGGAGTCCATTTGTCTCTGGCCACCAGCAGATACGCCTTGATGCTGCTGGTCCCCAGAACCCTAACGGAGGCAGGGTTTGCGCCAGCCCACAGTTCCTCACCCGAGAAATGTTTCCGAAGTGATTGTCAGAAAAATAGTTAACAGCTACCTCTATGCTTTTCCAGAGGTTTTGGCAAGACGGCACTTTAGGTGTAGCTTAATGACAAACTTTGATTTATGGGGTAACTGAAAATGTTTGAATTTTTGCATCTGGATTGAAAGCATAGGCACTTTCTGCATTTCATCTGCAGCTTTCCAGCACGACATGCAGCTAACGGCTTGTCTCTCATTGATTTTAATAAGAGATTTTTGCTGAATATGCCTGCCCAGAGTAGTTTGAAAACACGTTGTTAACTTTTTTGGGGGGGCAGTAGGTTACTAAACACAGTAAAGAACTTTGCGTTGTCTATTTAAATAACCTTGAAAAATCTGAGGCCTTAACTACTTTTTACGCTCCCCCCCTCCTCCTTGGTTTAAGATGGATCCTATGGAAAAGCTGGTATTTTTTTTCAGTTTGGGGCTAAATATTGAAACAAAACAATGTTTTTCCCAGCCCACTGATCAAGGGCTGGTAGGACTCGTGCATCTGTGGGTTTTCGCTGTGAATTCTCAGTTTTCTTCCCCTCTACCTCGATCAGCTGTGCTCAATAGCAGCTCACCTGGACATGGCTTGTATCTGACTCCTTTTGAAATGGTTGAAAAGGATCCTATTGACATTACTAGGCACTGGGTCGTACTTGAAATCTTGCCATTCTGGTGTCAAGCCTCTTCTTCTTTCTTTTTTTCCTTTTATTTTTTCATCCCTCCTTGATTTCTGATATATTTTTAGCTGCTGTTCTGTTGAATGTGACTACAGCTAGTGAAAATGGATGTGTGGTTGAGTTTTTTTGTGTTTTTTTAGCCTTTGAAAAATGGGGGGATCTTGCTTTTCACTAAAGATGGAGCACCAGGTGATTATCTGCTTCTCTGCTTAGCAAGGAAGGACACTGGTTCCTCGCGGAGGTGAAAACTTTGTAAAATCTCAACATCACCGTTCAGTTTAGCTGGAGAGTCTCATATGGACATATGCGGTTTTATTATTTTTATTTTTTAATTTAATGATGGTTTTAAGAATCTGGTGCTGCACAGAAAGCTCCCTGCGTCTACTGTGTTGTAGAATGAATGGTAAGCTGGTAGTATTGGGTTATGGTAATATTCCCATTATTGCTCCTCTTAGTCCCAAGGGAGCGGTAGGGTTTGTCAGGTTGGGTGTTGGAGAACTGCCGTGAATGCAGAAGAGCAGTGCTGGGACCATGTCCAGGGAGGTGTTGCCCACTGCTGGGATGAGCCACGATCTGCTGGGATCACCCCAGCAGCTGGAATGTCAGTATAGTGTTCTATCCTTTCCTTTTACGGAAGACAACATGAGCAGTAAGACAGGCTCGTTTCTTCTATGGAAATGTAGCAGCCAGGGCTAACCATTTAGTTAAAATCTTTCCTGCCTTCTCTGGAGGTTCACCTGGTTTATAGCTGTCGTTGGCCACCAGCTGACGTATAGGTTTCGATGTGTGAGCTGGTACTTGTGCCGTGGGGGCTTGCATCAGCCTCATCACTGCTCCGCAGCCCTGTGCTTGGCCATGCTCAGCCACGGTGGCTCCGTGCGCATCCCTGTGGGCGAGGTGGGAGCGTGGGGCTGAGCAGACCTCCGGGGCTGTTTTTACTTTTTTTTTGTGGTGTTAGCCTGAGAACTGAAGTTTGTTCCCTTGCAATACAGACACGACTCAAGGACCTCGTGCTGCAAGGCAGCTCCGTTATTCTCTGTAGTGCTTGGATTGCTCAGCAGAGGGAGAGCAGACCGTATCGTACAAGGACCCAAAAATGCCAGCAGCCAGAGCCACATCGCTCTGACTGACGGTGGGGAAAGGGGTCCCAAAGCCACCCTCCCTGCTTGAATTTGGTTGGGTTTTTTTTCCTCTTCCCTTCTTGTTTTAAAGCTCAGAGCTAATCTGTGGTTTTTCACCTCTTGATCAAAAAGCCTCCATCTGTAGGGTAATGGACTATTTCAGATGATGGAGTAGATGGCTGTGCTAGAAAAGGTGTGTCCAAATCCAAGAAGCAGCAAGCCTGAAAAATCTTGTCAATCCCAGCGCTTCCTAAATATTCAGGAAACCTCCTGAAATGCTGGAGTTGGCCTTTAGTGACTGAAGCTTTACAGCACATCCAGAGATAAACAAAACAAAGAAACCGAACCCCTTGAATTAGTTGAAATTCAAGCAGCCAGTAGTCCACATGACTTGTGTCCAGGCCAGCTCTTTAACTGTCCTAAATCAGCGTAGCTCCATTGACTTCCCCGGCACCGTGCCAGTTGTGCCACTAGCTGGAGGGCTGGCCTGCTGTTTTTTGGGGGAGAAAGTTTGAGCAAAAGCTTGTCACTGAGATTTGGGTTTTTTTCCATTTGATATTTTTTGAGGATGGGAAAGGTATTTGGTTAAAGAGTAAAATCTGTGCTCAGGCAAATAGACAGCGTGGTTCAGTAGAGATTTGCTCCCCTGTAGCATCCTGTGTGGAAAGCCAGGAGAATTAGACATTTGTTTTTTGTCAGGGATGTCGGTTTAATGTGATAAGAAAACAGCTGTTAAAACGCTGCCAGATAAAATCAAGATGATAAGCATGAAGGGGAAAAAAATGATGGGAAGTTCCTTCAGTTGGATTGAATGAGGCAGTGTTTTGGAGACCCGTCTCGTTGCTGTCTGCCACCGGCCCAGTGGGTGACGTGGTCTCCTTCAGGGCTGCGTTCTTCAGAGCAGGGAGTGTTAGTGCTCTTGCACCACTGAAATCAATGAGGTGCCATTTACTGAGGCTTTTAGTAGGCAGAGCAGGTTAAGCTACGCACCCCGGTAGTATGAGGCAGTTTAAGTGGAGTGGGGGCTCCAAACGCTCTCTCTGCTTGATCAAAGGGCCTGACCCAACTCTGCACTGGACATTCTCTAAATGAATGGAAGTGTTCTTTTAAAGCATGAGCCAAGAGTCTGCAGAGGATGACGATAAGGGTCTTAACCTTCTTTTAGACAGGGAAATGTGCCCAACTGGCCAATGTGGAACATGCTGCTCCAGAAGCAAAAAGAGCATCATGTGGAGGTGCCGGTGAGCCAGGGAGGAATGTCAGCATCCCAGGGAAGGCCCTCCCATCTTCTGTGCTGCCTTGTGAAAACACATTCAAACCAGAGCCAGCCCCGAGTTTGCTTTCAAATTCTGACCTGCCCTGCAAACTGGTTATGAAGAATCTGCATTTCCATTCCTGTTAGAGACCGATCTCCATCCTCGCTTGCAGCCGGGCTCTGCCAGGTCCTTCCCAGCACACGAACCGCCTGTATCGCCCTCGCGTATCGGCTGTGCTCCACTGGGAGCGGGCGGTGGGGGGGATCATACGGAGCTGATGCTATTAACAGCAGGAGAAACACCTCTCTGCTGAGGAGAGTTCATCTCTGCTGGATAATGAGCTCTGTTTCACTCGGGACTGAATTGCTGCTGTACGGATCACAGCGAAGCACAAATGAGGATGCAGCACTGGGCACTTCCTACAGCCTCTCTTATACATAGCAAATAGCTAATTAAATGAGAGCTGGTTTGAGCTATTGGACTGCTGCTAGCCTGGCTTCTTACGGAAGAATCTTGTGCAGTTTGTCTTGCTCCAGTAACTTCTTGAAGTCTTTCAAAACTGCGTTGCAGCAGCCCCAGCTTTTATTCTGACTTTTTTTGGACTGTTGCAAGGGTGAGATCTGAAGAGTGGTGTTGGGGAGTGAAGCTTGAGCTATACTGAGAGTTCTCCATGTACGCGACGCACAGCCGTGGTGTGGGGTGTGACAGCCTTTCCGTGACTTAAAAAATAATCTGTAAATTTCTCTGTTTATATACATATATATTTGAATTACAAAATTGTTTATGTAGAAAGCATAAACTTTTCTCAGAGTGCCAGCATGGGCAGCCTTACTCATCTTGCAGCTTATTTTATGGATATAAATGGGTTGTAAATGGATTTTCTACCTTATGCTATCTGTCTGAAGGAGGATAAAATTCACTGTTTTTACTGTCACGCTCAGGTGAAATATTAACCCGGAATTTGAGCAGTTTTACATTATCAGGTTTACAGATATTCCAACTTTCAAATTTCATCTTTTAGTATACACAACTTCTCAAAGAAGTGAATCCAAAATAAACTTTAGAGCAAGAATTTACCTTATTTATCCTGACTACTTTTTAGTTTGTTTCGGGAAGACCAAAGAAGAATCATAGCCCTCCCAGGGTGTAGCTGGGTTTTGTGCTCGCACGTTGGTCCTGAATAGCTGCAGTTCTGTTCAGAGCTTGCACTAGCATTTTGTAGAAAATCATTTACTGAATTACTGTTTCGCTATAGGCACTAGGAAATCCACTTTTATCTGTTCCTGCTTAACAGTGTGAGCTACAAAAGGCTTGCCTGGCATGTACTGAAACATGATTAATTTTGGGGGGGTAATCATGAAACTGCAGGGCTTTGATGATAGGTTGATTATTTTACGCTCTGCCAGAAATGGATACTTAAAAGGAGATATGAGATCTGAATGAGATATTCAAGAGCACGTTATAGGTTTGAGTTAGCTAATAGGGAAGAGGCCAATCCTGCTGTCACTGGTGTCAGTGAAAATACTGGGAATGGAGTCAGGCATGCAGTAATTAATTACCAGCAGATGATGATTTTTGAAGGTGTGAATAAAAGATTTGATGTATTGGTTGAATTGTCTGAAAACCAAATCTGTTAGATATTCTTCTTCTATCCTGTTCCCTTTGTTCCCCTTCTTTCTGTCTGACTGCAGCAGTGGAGCTCTTCGGCTGCTGAGCAACAGGCACTTCTAAATTCCCCTGCCCCGGCTGGCACCGCTTTGGCAGCGATGGCATGGACCCTTCTGCAGGCTGATGTTGTATGCTGTTACATGCTTTAATTTCACACTTCGAAAATAGTTTTGGAAGTGGGCATTTTATTTACTGGGTTAGACAAAAAACACCTACGCACTAATTTCTGAGTGTTACAGTAATGGTGTTTTCTGTTAAGAGGTGTTTCCTGAAAGAGCTCTGTGGAGTCAGAGGTGAATAATTTTAAGTATCGTGTTTAATAGTCTTCTTATTACTGATGCAGAGGGTATTATAGTTGGATGAGAAATAGAAGAATGTTGCAATTAAGAGTTTGGAGGAGGGAGGCAAGATGTATGCGTTGTACAGCCGGTGTGTCCTAGCAGAGGTGGGCTCTCCTTGCAGTGTTGTCCTAGACTGAGAGCACTCTTCAGTGTGTCACCACCCTGTGGTGTGCTTTCTTACAGACTTTGACTTAACCTTGGCATGGTCCTCTGTTGTGACTTCTCCCTCCGTCTTTCAGGGCTGATCTTGGCCCTCACAGTGGATTGGTTAGATGACTTCTAATAATGTTTTATACTTTGGTAGTTTTGGTGCTCTGAAGAGCCAAACAGCTCCCTTAGTGCAGGTTCAGGAGTTCATAGCTTGTTCCTGGTTCCCCCCCAAGCTTTTTAGCCAGCTTGGACCACGCATCTTTGGGCTATAACAGCATAAACCGTCTAACGGACTCAGGTATTCTAACCCAACCTGTGTATAGTATGTGATATTTCAGATGTCTGTCTGTTCCATGCTGTATTTAGTACTTCCTATGTATACTCTTCATATACAAAAGTTGCTTTTTCTTGCAGCCTGTAGACAAAAATATAGAAGGTGCATCTGTTCAGATGGAAATGGAACATACAAGGTCAGGCTGAACTTGGACCTGCCCTTTTGGGATGGGAGATGGCGTAGGCGACTCTGCTGGGTTCTTTCTGTTCTAACTTCTGAGGCAACTTGAATCTAATCTGCTCCATAATTTCAAGCCTCATACAATATTTCCCATTTCTTACCCTAATAAGACCAAAGGTAAAATTTTATTGCACTTTGTGAGCCAAATGATTAATTACTTATTAAATATCTTCCACGGCAGATGGAAATGAGAAGTGTCTCTTACAAATCTCAGCCCAATTAATACAATTTATATAAACATGCTTTGGCTTATCCTACTAATGCTTCACAAGAAAGTAGAAATTGTCCTCACTGTGTCCTCTGCCTCACAAGAAAGTAAAGAGCAACTCGGGTGGTCAGACGAAAGGCTCGCGTAGCCCAGCATCCTGTCTGTGATACCTGTCAGTCCTGGGTGGTTTGACTCTTCTTCAAGCTGTAGGGTCCCAGTGTATTTCTACTTCTGATGCAATCTTAACTGGTAAGGCTTTTCACTGTTTAGAAATAATTTTGCTCTTTTGATCCATTGCAGTTGTGGGTCTTTGTATGTTTTCTTTTAAAGATGGGATAAACAGAAATATATGCGTTCTTAAGATGTAGATAAATGATGTATTTATTTTGTTCTACAATGATATTTTGTATTTCAGTCTTTATATCTTTCCTGAAAAGTCCTGAAATGATTTGCCTTTTTTTTTGGTCAGCTGATGTTTCCAGAAAACTGTCTGTAATGACTGCATCTCTCTTCTGCATTACAACAGTTAATTTGGAGCCTGTCAGTCTGTGTGGACAGTCATATTCCCTTTTTTCAATGCAATATTTTGCATTTGTTAACATTTAATTTGCTCTGTCATTTTGCTGTCCAATCACAGTGTCTTGAGACTCTTCTGCAGCTTTCATGTCAGTTACAATTTTGCCTACTCTTAATCATTCTGTTTTGTCGGTGAAGTTTGGCACTTCATTAGCTCCCTCCTCCCTTCTCAGACCATTAAATAGTATATGGCCTAGTACAGGTCTTGGCACAGATGCCAAGATGATGCGTTAGCAGCCTCCCATCATTGTGACAAATGATTTTTTTATTCTTTCCTTTATTTCTGGGGGTTTTTGCCAGTTGTTGATCCTTAAGATGCCCTTTCTTTCCACTATAGCCTACCTTTTCTTAAGGCTCTCTTTAAGATTGTTTGAGACTCTTTGCTGAAGGATTTGGGAAGAGCCACCTGTACCGCATCAGCTAGGTGCATACCATGTCAGCTTGCTCACCACATGCTTGTTAACTCCTTCAGGGATGTCTGACAGATTTGTTGTGCTTGTCTGCTGTCTGCAAAACCTCTGATTCTTCCTAGGTATATAATGCACTTGCTGATTCTATTCTCTATTATATTTTCTACCAATTTTTCTTGCATTGTATTTAAACTCAGTTGTCTGTGTCTTTGAACATTTGGTTTTTTTAATGAAATGTTCAGCTGTGGAAAGCCAATGAAAGAACTGGGATATGTTTTACATAATACTTAGTGGATATTGTGGGAGGTTTTTTTGTCCCACTCTGAACTGCAACATTATGGCTTTGTTCAGAGTTGTGGGGTCAGAATCAGAAATGATGAAAATGATGTGTCTGCATCACTGATACGTCACCGTGGTGTTATCATGTTACACTGCATGACACCGCTGAATTTCACCATGAAAATTTTCAAAGCGGTGCCCTGAGGTGTATAAGATGAGACTTTATCAATGGTAATAAGCTTTAATGTATTTATTGTGAGGAATAAATTGAACACTGTATCGCTGGCTGAAACCAAATGTGGTATTACAGTTTTAAGTCATTCCTGTATATGGAAGTATTGAGACATCTGGCTATCTGCATGCCCAGCAAAGGAACTTTAAGGAGTGTTTCAAGTTTTAAAGGTTCCAGAAATAAAACTTACAAGTTGGGAAAAGAAGATACTTTTATTTTACTCTTTACTACTTAGGGTTTTGTAGAGCAATGAACAAACAGAATACCAGTACTGCAGGCTTGTGATGCCAGCATTTGTCACTAGCCTTGTCTTGTAACTCTGTTTTACGGAAAATTTAATGTTAGAAGCTTATCTATGTTCTCAGCAGGAGAATCTGAAATATATATATATATATATGAAGTCTTGTAATGAAAAGCAGTGGCACAAGACTACGGGCCTCGTAAATACCTACCTTGGAAGGGGCCCGAATCCTTTCGTTTTGCGCTGTTGGTCTCTCTTGAAGCACCAGGTTGTGGTGGGTACGTGTTCCTTGTGACCTTATGTGCCAAGGCTAATAGACCTAACAAACCTCTCTGCTGTAGCAGCAGAAAGCAGTTACTCCCTAAATTGTCATCTTGTTCACTGAAGGATGGGGAAAGTCTTGTCCAGAGGTTACAGGACCATCAAGTGTAAATCAGCATGGTCTCCAAATTTTGTCTCATCAAGAATTTTCTCTCTGGTCCACGATGGTGACCTTGCATTAAAAAGGGGTATTTGTTGTAGAAGTACATGCTGTCCTCTTAATGATGGGACCTGGCTACTTGTTTTGGCAGTAAGCAAACTCAGGTAATAGTTTCAAAATTCTGTGATTAAAACAGCCAGTCAGTGGACAACTTCCACATAAAATTACATGATAATTCCATTTAATTTTGTTGTTCTTCCTTTCCCTATTTCTGGGATTTGCTGTGCCTCAATTGCACACCTGCAGTGAGAAATAAAACAGCTTTTGTCTTTCATGGACCAGCTGTGATCTGAGTTGTGAGCCACCTTGGGGTGGTGGCAGTCGAAAGAAATAAAGTTTCCACAGTTCCAGTTATTTGCTCCCAAGAAAGCAGAGCCCTGAATGTGACAGTGACTTCATGCGTTCTTTGACTGTGCTCTTGGTGGCAGGACTAGAGTTTCGAAATGCAAACTGCCCGCGTTGCTGTCCTTGTGCTGTCCCACCAGAACCATGAGAGATGGCTCTGGTCACTCTTCGCTATGCTGGGTCGTGCTGGTGCAAGTCAAGCAACCTAGTGGCATAGCTCATCATGTCTTACAGCACTTGACAGTCAAGCATAGGTTTTCTCCAAATGTGTGGCCGCTCCATGGAGCATCTTCCCAGTGGCAGATGCCTTAATCTGGTGGCAACAAAAGATCGTTTTTTTCCTCCATGCATCTCCCTTAGTAAGTTGCTTGAGGTTTCTCATGTTTGCACTCCTGCTTTTCCTCAGCACCTTAGAGGGAGTCATGGGTTTGTTTTAAATGAATTCCCATAGACAGCCAGGTGGAAAGGAAGTTAACAAGTAGCCGTTGTGGATGACAACAAGTTCAACTGAGCTAAAGATGTGGATGAACCTGCAACTGTCAGTGTGCTTTTTATGCCTCCAGCCAGCCAATGTTTGTCTGCTCCATTTAATTCCAGAGCTAATAATTGCTTGTCCTTACGCTACACTTCACGATCCCCCGTACAGATGACCACTAATTTAACTGGCCCTTTATCGTGAGGGGTGGAAATACTATGTGCAGATGGAAATAAGGCCTGAAGGGTGGCATGTTCTTGAGTGAGGTCAGTTAGAAACATGTTTCGGAGAAACAACAGTAGGCAGCTCACCTGCTCCTGAGGAGGTCTAGAGCTGCGTGGAAGCCAAGAGGAAAGAGAACTGACCTGTTGCTCTGTTAATGGAGATTAAGAGAGCCCACTTAGGCTTTGTGGGGTTGCTCGTCCAGTCGGTTCATGGTGCTTAAACCCTTGCTGCTCCTGCAGTAACTTGGAAGAGGAACAGGTCCCAGGAGAGTTGGCATCTCTTTGTGTGAAGAAACCCTCCAGCTTCACTGCATCAGCCTTGTGATGGTGGATGGAAAAACTTAAATGTTTCACTGGGGAGAAGTCGTTGAGCTTTTATTCCCATTGTTGAAATGGCTTGATTTCCCATGGAAATAGGCGTGCAGGGCTGAATGGCGGTGTGCGTGGTTGCTTGTTCCAGGCTGCGCTGCCCGGCAGTTGGCAGGGCTGGGCAGTGCCCTGGTGGCTGCTGTGGTGTGGGGGCTGTGGGAGGTAAGCCACTTCTGGAGGGTGTTGCATGGACGAGCACCATGCGCCAGCTGCTGGAAGGGGCCTTCGATCGCGTCTGATCTCGCTGGGTTTCGTTGCCCTCATATAAATAACAAAATCCTCGCATCAGGTTTTACACAGGAGGGCTGATATTGGCAGTGGTGCCTTGTTAAAATGAAGGACTGTCTGTCTTATTACAGATAACGTGAGACCAACCTGCATTTTCTGCTTTCTGACAATATACTCTGCCAGATAAAGTCCAGTGAGAGTTATGTGCGAGTTCAGTCACTTTAATACTGTTTTTCAAGAACTGCTATGTTTAAGAGTTTTTGTTAGCAAGGGAGAGGTGAGAGTTTGGTGTTTGCTTGCTTTTTAAGTTGTACAATAATGGAAGAATTGTTTCATAGGATAAATGTGCCAAGGACAGGAACAAGGAATTATGAAATCTGTCTGCAAAAAAACCCAGTCATCAATGTGATTTGCATCGGTAATATCTTGAAAACAATTTCTATGGTTTTGTTTGCATGCGCCCTGTTGGCATGATGTTTGCTTTGTCCATGTTTATGGCAAATATGTGTGTCTTTCTGTATCTGCATTAATTTTAGAGGCTGAAATATCAAGTATATTAATATAGCACGCTGCAGATAGTAAATTTTGACTGTAAGCTTGTAGATATTCAGAGTATTTTGTACTTTAGTTACAGTGTCTCTTTTTCCTAAAAGGAGAGAAAACTGAGGCTGTAGTCACTACTGTTATAAATTTTAAAGGAGAAATGATAATTCTTACTTTTTTTCATTCCTGCATCAATGCCATTGCACAGTTGTTAAGCAAAAAAACAAAAGGAAAAAAATTAAAAGCAATATTAGGTGTCCAAATCGCTGTAGCGTTAACCGAAAAGATGGTGGCCAATAGCTGTAGTCACATCCAAGTTCGGTTATCTAATTTGGGAGCCTCAAGGCCATGTACAGTCACTAGAGCCTCCACAGGGTGATTCAAAGCTCTGAATTTAGAGCCTGATTCTCTCCTGTGAGTATGTGGGGAGTTGAGGTTCCTGACTTGGATGCTTAAATTAGCTGCCTAGATTGAATTGATTCTTCACCTCTCCTCTCTGCTTGCCTTTTGTGTCTTTGAAAACACCATTTCCCTCCTCCTTCCTCTCCTCTTTTCTTTTTGAAAATTATCCAGGATTAGTTAGCGATAATGGATATTGGTAATGGAATCAAGTGATGGAGGGTCTACCTAAGGAAATTGAAGATAGAAGCACTTTCCTCTTTATTGAAAAATTGCATCTTGTTTTCGTTTTGAGCCTTGGTAGATCTGGCTTTGATTTCCAGACACTGGAACTCTGCTAGGTGAGGGAGCTCTGCAGTAGATGTACTTTCCATGTGCAGGAATTAATTAGCTGCAGTTAGGTTCCTTCTTCACCTTTTGGTTCATAAATTAAATATCTTTAATTCCTTTACTTTTCCATGCATTTTATTCAGATTGCGATTGGTAACTGAGTACGGTAATACTGTGAAGCTGTTCCAGCTCTGGTGTGTTTCATAAGCCTTGTACGGGCGCTGTGCCCGGGTGGCGTCCTTAGAAAATGTGAGGGGTGGGGTGGGGGAAGCTTTGGGCGTAGGGTCTGGCCCTCAGGGCTTCCTACAGCCGGTGTGGTTTGAGAGGGGCTGGGGGTCGATGGGCATTCAGAATTCATTGTGCATTGGAGAGGCTCTTCCCAAAGAGCTCCCCAGTGCTGTTGGGTCCGGCATTGCGAGCAGCCCCTGAAGGGGAAAACGGAGCACTTGTCCCAGGGTGAGCAAGTAGAGGGAGGGTATTGTAGTCATTTCCTCTTATTTTCTATCTTTTTTTTTTTTTTGTCCTGATGGTGGCATTGAGGCACTTCCTAGAGAGGAGGAAGATAGGAGTTGGTTGTTTTATTTTTTGAAAAATAGGAAATAAGGGCTTTTGTTCTTAAGGTTTTTATTTTAATCTGTAATGACAGTTGCTTGTGCTTTGAAGAAAGTGACCTCTTGTTGGTAATACAAGACAGAGCATAAGGTCGTGCGCTGAAGGACTCATAAGGATTTGTCCTTTAAGCTGGGAGCTCTGCAGTTAAAAGCACCAGAGGAGTAAGACATGTATCGGCTGGTCCGTGAACGCTGTCTCCGATGGAGGTGTGGAAGGTCAGAGGTAGCTGACAGCTCAGGTGGGGCTCTTCTGGTGATGAGAGTGGAAATATCACTGGTGATGTCTCTGCTGGAATAGTGCTGGTATTTGTAGTGACTCTTCCTTGAGAAAGATGAACCTAAACTGGGCCAGGACTGCAGGAAAATTGGTGGCATGATGAAAGCCCTGAAAGGAGCCCTCACAGGAGATGAGTAAAGGAAAATGAAGGCTGAAAAGGATCTCTGATCACTAATTAAAAACAGGAAGGGAGTACAAATGAGAATAAAAAGTAAGTAAGTTAAAGCAAAGTACTGGATCAAGAATAAAAGATACACTTTGTGAATCAATTTGGACTAGAAATGAGGAGGATGACTATAATTAGTAGAGCAACGTGCTTTAAAGAGTGGGTCAGGGGGTGTAGTTCCTGGGAGGGTTAAGCGAGACGATGGCCCTTGAGAGGGCTGTGCCCCTGGAAGGCTTTGCTGGTTCTCAACAACATCTTTGTTGATGTATCTTCCAACCAGCAAGTCAGTGGCTTTTCCACTTTCCATTCTCAAATTGCATATATTTTGCTTTTAAAAAAGCAGTTCACAGCTTGCAGTGCTCTGAGGCTATATGGTTCACCTTTTACAGGCTTTTTTTTGTTTTTGTCCAGCCACAAAGGCCAGCATTGTTTTTGCTGTGTACAACTGTGAGATTTAGTAATGAAGGTGTTTTTGACTTGCCAGCTGGAGAGAACCAGAAGGGAGCAGCTTCTCTGCCCCACGTTAGCTCTGCAGCCCGGGCTGTCTTCCCAAGGCAGGAATACATTTCTGGTTATCCCATTTCCGATAAGAACTGAGCTCTTCTTCTGTTCGCAAAGACAAGGGGTCCTTTTCTGTCGCATTCGTTTATTTTGAGTGGAGACAGTGAAATCCCAATCTGCTTTTGTGTTTTGCTAGGGCTGGATGACAGAGCCGTCGTGTTCAGGGGAAGAAGGCTCAGATAAAGCAGCTGCTTCTTTCTCTGGGTTCCCATGCCTGAGTTCTCCCCTGCCCAGTGCTCTGTCCTCTGTGGTCGAGACATAGTGTATGAGGAGGCAAAATCAAGATTCCTGAGCAGGCTGCAAATCAAACAAACCATTTCTCAGTTTCCTGCTTTCTTTTTTTTTTTTTCTCTCCTCCCCAAAGGATACAAAGGCATGGAACCAGCCATGCAAAAACTCATTTGCATTTCCATTAAAACCAGAGAAAAACAGAAGTGGAAGTTAATATGTGGCTCTTTAATGAAGCTGAGAGAATGACAGCATCACCATTAGGATCACAGAAAATAAAGGTTAACACACAGAAAATACCTGGATGTCAAATCAGTGCAAGTTATGCGGAAGATAACCAGTCCATCCTCAGGTTTCCTGAATCGGTACATGCCGATTCATGCAATTTCTCAATGTTGTTTTGGCTATGCACATGGTTCTTAGTCTTTTTTTCAACTGAGGCCAGGAATACTGTGCATTCCTTTCAAGAAGTTTTTGCTAAGAATGCCTGCCTGGTGTTCAGTGAATAATAATGATCAATAATAGGAAATGAAATAGAGTTCTCTGTTTCTTTGTCTAATTAACCCTGAGAATTAGCTCCCTGTGTTACAGCTTTCTCAAACAGGATGAGTGAGGAGCACAGGTAGCATTAGTACTACCATGGTACAAGCAGCTTAGAATGTGTTTTGATGGCTTTTTAGTATTTTGGATCAGTAATACTTTTTTGGCAGCATCAGATGCGGGGAATGCATAATCTTTCTGAGCGGCCAATTAAAGTAATGACTTGGATGGCAAGTTCCTCTCCTTTTTTCTCCTGTGTATGGCTGTACCCTTCCTATCAAAGAAGTTGTATCTTAATTGGCAATCCCCCCTGCATCTGCTCACTCTGTCACCCCCTACAGAGAGGCACAGTGCTTAATTAAAAGGGAGTTTGTGTTTGTTTATCTCTGGAATTTCACTTGTGCTTTTGTAGATGTTTCAAAGGCAGATGAGTTTATAGAGACCTTGCTAAGTAATTAATCCTGTAATATTATTACTTTAAAAAAGAAAAAAAAAAAAAAGCTGAATTCGTTGGAGATTAAAAGAAGCCCCAAAGTTGTCAAACTTGGTATGTGCGTTGGAAAGAGGAGTGTGGCAAGGCCCATCAGAGGAGCCAGTCTTCCGAGGAAGGGGATGTGACCACAGTGAAAAGTGAAGGTTTTGCTGCACCGTTCCTCTAATGTGCCTCTCCCCCTAAAGGAGTGGCTGCTGCTGGAAGTGGCGAGGTTGATCTGCCTCCAGAGAAGTTTTAGTCTGTGGCCACAGAAACGAGCCTTTACGTGGGGGAATGTTTTATATTCATGAACCAAGCCAGCAACTCATTACTTCAAAGTGCCCGAGACCCACTCAGTTATAAAACTATAGGCTTAGGAGTTATGTGTCATCTTTAACTCTCTAAATTACTTGCAGAGGACTACGTGCTTTTGTCATCAAAATTTTAATTAAAATCACTGCTGAGGTGTGATGGGATCCCCTGAGACAGATGTGAACTTCTTCACATGACTTCAGAGACCAGCGGTCTGGAAAATACTGCTCTTCATTTTAAGAGAAAATGAGTGAATGAGGTTCTTGGGAACAGCATTTTCCCAATACTGTAGCTTTTTTGCTACCTCATATCCTTCCTCTTGTTCTGCCCAAAGGAAGGCACATTGCCAGGATTTTGGGAACCGCTTACAGCACAGTCATCCTACCAGGGTCTTGCTAGGATTACACTGACCTTGAGCTGGAGAAGCTGCTGCTGGACCCATCTCTTCTCAGGCCAGGATCTTCTGAGGAGCTCAGCTTCTGCTGTGCAAGGCGTTGTATCACTTCAGCTCTCTGTGCGGCTGAGGGGTGGTTAGTATTTCACACCACTGGGCTTTAGAAAACGCTTAAAATCAGATGATAAAATGTTTGATCATTCTGAGTTGGGTTTCTTCCCTCCCTTTTTATTCCACCCTCTGCACCAAGCTTTAGCCAGAAGACTGCTTAAAACAGCTGTTTCTTTTCAAAGGCTGAAATAAGAGTAGTGTAAGCATGGTTGTGACTGGTAACAGTAGCACGTACATATTTCATATACCCATAAGGGACAATGTTGTAGTTTATCTTGCATGCAACAATGCTAATGTCTCGTGATCAGAACCATGCTACATAAATGGGTAAGGAGTAGTAGTGCATAACTGTGACTGCTCTGACATTCTTTGAACTGTATACAAAGTTAGAAATTTCACGTGACTAGAAAGCTGCTGAGTATCTGGGATTGACCTAGTGATGTTCTTTCACATTTACTTGCCGGGTGCTTGACACTATTTAGTGTGTTTTAGTCCCTTCTAGACTTTGGCAGGGCTGAACTACGAGCACAGCACGCTCAAGGGAACAGCAACAACAGAAAAGGTGAATTGAATTTATGCTGGTGGTATGGACCAGAAATAAAGCTGCTGGATAGATTAGAGAGTTGTAGTGCTTATCCTGCACCCACTGGCTCATTAAATATGATGAACCTAAGCAAAGAAGGTTGCTCTGTTGCTTTCCCTCAAGTTCAGAGAGAAATGGCTGAAGTGGTCCTGTGATGATCTGTCTTGCATGTGGTTGGAGTGTGAAGTAGAAAGTCTTTGGGTATGTTCTACTCCAAGCTGTGTTTCTGCTTCCCGGAGCCAGAGGCTTTGACTACATGTCTGGTGTAGTTAGTGCAGAGGCAGATCAGTCCCTTGATGTGCTCGCTTGGGTGGGGGAGGAGGAATTCAGAAAGCAAAAGACTAATTGCCTGAAATTTTAGTAGTATTTCTAATTTTTTGTTTGGGTTTTTTGTTTGATTTTTGGGAGGAGAGGGGTGTAAAGAGAAGCTCTTCTGGAGTGGCAGTGCTACAGGAAGAATAAGAAACCATCAAAGAAATGGATTTTCTGAACTCTGCTTTACAGTTTCATTAGGGCGCATTAGACCCATGAAGATGACCAGTGAAATTATCTTGACAAAGATTTCTGCAAGGAGATCAAAATAAGTAAGTTAGGGAAGAGTGACTGGAGACACCCTACCAATTACCAGCTTCTCCAACCTCCTTACTTAATTTTCTCACAAGCCAATGTGAGAGGAGGAGGAACAACACACCTTCATCGGAATGCTGCACAGGAGAACAGGGCTGCTATTAAAAGCCCAATAATGACTTGTATCAGTTTATGCAGATTTGCACTGCTGGGTTACTCTGTGCCTGGCACTTGGCAAAGCACAGATAACATTTAAATCAGGCAGTAAGTGTAATTAAGTACTACCCTTCAGCGCATCTCTCCTTTTAAGACATTTTTATACACCGTGATTTAGAACATGACAATTGGGTGAGATTAAAGCAGCAAATTGTGCCTATAAAACAAGCCCTGAGAATAGCAAGGGACTGTAAAATTTTATAAAGGGGAATACAGCACATGCCTCCAATCCGATAAAACTTTTGTGAGCTGGGAGATTAACTGTGAAATACAAATAAGATGATACAGTATGCGTAGCATTCAGATAGTAAATTGCTTGTTGTTGTAACAACTTATTTCCTCTACCCAGAAGACTTCTTACTTAACTCTTCCACAAAATCTCACTATGTGAATGATTCATTAACTGCTGGAGGTGTGGAGAGAAGGTAGGAAGTCAAACAGCAGTGCTGTCCCTGCAAAGAAAGTAACAGCGTAAATGCAGTGTGAAAAATCATCTGTGCTGAAACACACGCAGTCAAGCTTGTGATTGGTTTCTTCCCCAGCTTTGGGTGAGTTGTATTTGTTTGCAAAGGGAGAAAAATCCTTACCTTATTTCAAATCCTTAATAAGAGCTATTGGAAGGTTTTCTTGGGAAGCAAAAATAATGCTTTATGTGAAAAGTACAAAATGTCTTCTGTAGTACTTGGCAGTGTTTGGCTGTTTGGTTTCTGCTGCACTTTGAATACATCTGAGCATCTTCATCAGTTGGTACATCTTAAAGAAAAGGCTCTGAAATTCTAGGAACTTCTTATTTTGCTTGTGGTTCTCAAACCTGGTGGGCCACAAGTCACCTCGGCAAAGGTTGTCATTGATAGAAGCTGAAAGGCAGAAGCTCCCTTGCTATCACTGGTCTCAGTGGCTTCCGCTGCTCATGAACTGTCGCCCATGTGTTAGGGCATTGCCTTTCATAGTCTTAATGATCCCATGTATTCTCCCTTCCCTTCATTCACACTAATCCTACTCCATTCAGTCTTGCACTGCTTTTTTATTGATTAGCATAATTGGCCTTTATTAAGAGTCATTGAGTCTAAATATATTCAACTTAAATGTCTGGTGAAGGGATGCAGAACCCAAAAGCCTGCT
The DNA here is from genome assembly GCA_008921705.1 of Burhinus oedicnemus. NCBI lineage: Eukaryota > Metazoa > Chordata > Aves > Charadriiformes > Burhinidae > Burhinus > Burhinus oedicnemus. The sequence goes on from VFFE01006198.1 coordinate 296,686, forward strand.
TGTTCCTTCCCAGCTGTGTTAGTTGTAGAGAGAAATTGTGTTGCTTTTTAGACCATTGTATGTCAGTCGCGTTAGAAGGAGGATCATGCGTGTGGAATGGGGAGGATGACGGCTGGCTTCCTTACTGTCTGATGTTCTACGACTACTTTTGCGCTGCTTAAAAAAAAATCCCAAACAACTTTATAACACTTAATTTTAATGATGTGTTATATAAGGAAATAGCAAAACTGGAAGAAGAGGTTTAAGTTATTCTGGAGGTTTAATAGGACAGTTGGGTTTTAAACGCTGAGCAGGCACTGCGTTACGAACAAAATCTGATGCCAAGCCATGGACAAATAGCAGAGTGAGGAAGGAAATGGAGAAGAAACAGGTGGGATCCTCTGATGAAAATGCAGCTGCATTGACAGCTAACCATTTTGTGGGCACATGTCATACTTAGCCCTTGTTTTGATAGGAGGGATATTTACACATTGTGTGTTGCTTTTATGCTTGACTTCCTTTTGACTTTTGGATTTATTATTTGGTGCCATATTTATGTTTGAGATTGTTTTGATATTGTTAGGGAGATGTCGGTGCTTCTGAATCAACATTAAAAAAGTTCTGGTATATAGAAATGTTGACCTTTTCTTCTTGCTTGGTTTGAAAAGTCAGTTCAAAATGGCAAGGTTTCGTATGTAATGGAAATTCCATTTTCTGTGACATGTAGGTACTCGCAGCCAAAACAGGTGGTCTTGTCCCACCAGGACGCTGTTCCCGTCTTTCATCACACCCTGCTCTCCCAGGGATAATGGAAATTTGCTTCTCCATCTCCTATTGCTACTGGACGTCCAGGAAGGTCCTGGAGGGGTCCACTGCTGCAGCTCTTGCTACGTTCACAGTATCCTTGGCTCACTGAATCAAACCAGAACAGTTAAAACATTTCAAAACATCTGTAGGAAGTCATTAGCATAGAAAAGATCTTTGAAAATGGAAGTCCCAAATATTCGAGACAGTGTTATGACAAGCTGTCTGCGAACGCATGTCGTTCCTGATCTTGGTGGGAAGGCAGCTTCTTCTCACACCCATTGCACCGTGTCTGCTGCAGGCAGAGCCCTGATGAACTTCAGACTGGATCTCAGCACACACTGTATCTGATCTATTTTGGACTCTTAATTTGCCCAGTAGCTGAGTTCACAGCTCGTTGTGGTGTTGCTCAGGGGAAGTTTTTCCCATGGGATGACACTGACACCAGTTCTATCCCATCCTAGTATCCACGCTTCTTTGCTTTTTGTTTGAGGTAAATGAGTCCTCAGTCTTCTGTTAGACATGTTCTGTCTCACTCTAGTTTTGGTGAGGGATTTTGTCTCTACTGTTGATATGTATGTTAGTGCCTGTAGTCTGTACTAGAGAATTAGGCACCCAGCTGACAGTGAACTTCAGAGTGAACTGGACCACAACTGAAACTGCAGCCTGAGAGTTGCCTACACTGAGTTGTTTGACTGGGACCAGAAACCTTTAGTACTTCTTTTTTTTATTTCTCTATTTTTTTCCCAGGTTTTAGTGGTATCTCTTGTTGCATAATCTACCTTTCAGAAGCATTAGCTTAATTATTTGCATTAGAGGTGGTAGGGAGTAAGCACAGAAACCACTGGTATAGTTCTATTTGAGATGGAAAGGCTTCATCTCAAAAATGTGACCTATAAGGTGCATTTGACTTATTTGTATACTTTGTTATTAAGACTTGTTTTCATATTTGAATTGGTTTATAATTGGTCTATTGGGATGGCTGTGCTTGTTGATTAAAAACCCCAAAAAAAGCAAAACAATGTGTTTTCTTCTCAAGGTAAGGCTCGTAACTTTTTAAGTTTACATTTAAAGCTCCTGAGACTGAGCAAAATGGGCAGAGGTTAAAATAAAGTCAATTGCTCTGCTTTAACTTCAGCAAAAGGCGCAGCAGTAGGAACGTCAGTATTCCACCTCGGGTAGGGATTTGTAAGTCCAACTCTGTTAACATTAATGGGAGTTAAGCAAGCAAATCCTCTGCCCATAGATGGGGAAAATAGACCTATTAATTGAAACTGCTGCTCAGCAATTCAAATGGTTATTTTCAGCTTTTTCTAGCAAGCATGTGAGCATTTCTGTATTCATGAATACATTTTAATAATATTGGGATATGTTGGTGCTCTGGCTGTGACTCCTATTTGGGCTGAAGAGCTGGGGTTGTCCTGTGTCATCTAGGCTTTACGAGGAGGTACTGCATTGCTTATCCTATGTGGCCACATCAAAGGAGCTCCTGACTTCTTCCAAGTGGATGGACTTACTGAGACTTCACAATGCTAATGTGTGGGACTTCACTCCAAATAGCTCTTTTCCCCCTGCCCCGAAGTCACCCTCCAAGTATTTCATGGCTGGTGAGGACTTCTTGAAGCTGATCTGTTGCTTGAGGAAAGGCTTAGAAAGTGATGGGGAAGATACGGTCCTGAGCAATGCTGGTGTCAAATTGTCTGGCACGCTGGCCATTGCTTTACATATAGCAGTGATTTGTCAGGGATTATTGCTTAATTAAAGACTTAATTAACTTAGATCAAGCATAACTCTTAAATTACTTTAAAAATTTAAGAGGATTAAGACTAAGAATACTGATGGCTCAGGTGTTTTTTGGCTGCAAAGTCAACAGCTTGTGTGATTCGTAGTTGTGAGCTGGGCTTGTCTCATACAAATCATTTTTGGTCTCTCTTTCTCTGTAATACTGTACGTTTTGGCAGGTTTTTGTCCTGTGAGATCTTTCTGCATTAAATAACATATACTATTAAAACTTGAATAGTTTGTGTAGCTTGGTTAATAGTAGATTCATGGGTTAGGTAAATACGTACAGGAAGTATATGCAAGGCACAGTATAATATGAACTTAAGCAAAAATGTTCTTCCATTCTGCATTAAACCTTCCTGCCCCTCCCCAATCCAGATGAAAGCATTTGGTGTGTTTTGTTTGTTTTTTTTTTAAAAAAAAGTATCATGTGATCTGGGAGAAGTTGTTTTTTCTGAGTAATTCTCTTTACTGTCTGCATTTCAGTGATAAAACCTCTATTCAGTGCTAGGTTGTGAGTCCCTAGGAGTCGTCAATAAATCATTTCACTTAAGGATGTGCTTTACTACTTAAGGGTCTGAGACTGAATTCTGTAACCATATGAAAACACATTATCTGTTTCTGGGAAGAACAATGGCAACAAAATGTGTTGCTAGGTCTTCTCTACGGGGCTAGATAATGCTGTGAGGAACTGGATACAGAGGAAGGAAAGGAGGTGCAAACGCATAGGGTATTTGCATTCTTAATATGCTTTCTTTTATTAAATAAGAGAAGTAAAATATGTTAGTTGAAGTATTATGAAATTATCATATATTACCTACCTACTGCTACGAATTAAAGTGACGTTGCTGTTCTGTAATCTGTTTTGAGGAAGCTGCATTTGGAAATACTGGTCATGAAAAGCCTAGAAAGCAGTGCAACAACCCAGGCAAATGTTTCAGCACGCATGGGTTCCTGGGATTTTATTAACACAAGGTATTACATATCTTTTTCAGGGCAAAATTATTTTTACCTTGGGATCTGTGATGAACAAATCATGATCTTCATGGTTTTCAGACAATTATGCTCCTGTCTATCTGTTTCAAATGAGGCCTCCGTAAATGGCTTTCATGGAAGACTGAAGCCAAGCAGCAGTAGGTTTGGAGAAGCGTTTGGCCCAGTATCTCATATGCTGTCTTTTCTGCAAAAAATCCTTCCTTGTTGCATGCAAGCTAAGCATTAGCATCTCATACATCTTTACATTTGAACATATTTGTGCAGACATGTTTGGGCAGTAAGACTTCATCGGTGAGGAGAAGAAATGAGTGTACGTCTCTTCTCAAAGAAGCTGTGGAATGTGAGAGGATAGAAGAGGCACTAGGTGTGTTGGGAGAAAGAAAACGCAATGGGAAGTCATTCTGGAATTTACACTGATAGCAGAACACCTGAAAAAAGAAATCCCTTCATGTGCTGCCTGCTTGCTCCTCAGGTTGTGTGTCTCTCTGAAGAGGCACCTGGCTGAGTGGGCATCGTTCTGGCGTGCAGTGCAGCATCGTGTCTGCAGACAGAGGGTTCACTGTGCGCTCAAGAGGGAGACACTAGCACAGGGCCAATATTAAAAGCCTCAGTGATATGGATGGCTTAAATGGATTTGCTGCCTGGAGAAGTCTGAGAGAAGGGTGCAGCAGGTTATCCATTTCATCTTCAAACCATACTTATTTCCTATACAGAAGCGTATTTTGTAATCTTCAGGTGAAACCTGAAGTAAAACTGCACCTACAGTTGGTTCAAAATAAATGGCTATTATTATTATTATCATCATTATTAAACTTAGGCTGAGTGGTCAATACTTCTGGGAAGTAAAGTTTGCTTAAAATATAAAGTCTCCTTGGATGAGCTGAAGACTAAGATTCACGGTAGCAAAACCCTTAGCATATCTGTACTTAATGCCAGATCAAGTAGACCAGACCATTCCTTCTTTTCTTTCTTGGTGAACTTGTATCTCCATTGCTATAAATGAAACTAGTCATTCTTGTCTTGTCTTTGGTGCACACAGGGACCAGCTGTTCTTCCTCCTCATTTTAATCACTTTACAAATTTGATGATGGTTCTTGTGTCCTTTCCTGGTCTTCTCTTTTCTACACCGCTTGTTGGTTATTTGTTTCATTTAACATGAATAGTTCATTTAATGTGTTGGTGTGTTTGGAGTGCTTTCTGCTGTGCCTTCCCTCATTTGGCTATATCTGTTTAATGAGCAGCATATAAAACTGAACACTGTCTGCCAGCCAAAGTTGCCTCAATGCTTAGGAGATAAAGATGTTTTGATATGAAACATGGCTTAGGTGGCTACTATGCAGTGTTTGTGGTAGCAGTGCTGTAAAAATGTGATCCTAAGCACTCTTAAGAATTTGACCTGTAGTTGCCTAAGGGCACAATATTGCATACCCTCTAGGTAGGAGAGGGTATACAGAAACCTACAGATCAGGTGGGAAGCGAGTATGTCTTTTAAATCCAAGCACCCCCGTCTTCTATGCAATATAGACCAGATGATTCTGCTGTCAGGTTCATAATTGCTGGTTGAGCCAGAATGTGGCTTTCCCAAAGGCATCTACTCTCTGTTTAAACCCGTGCAATGAAGAAACATCTCCAGAAGGAGCATTTTAAAAGGGGGAGGGGGAGGCACCCCAATCACGGCAATTATTCTGTGCCTGTCTGTATCCTTTGGGGTCTCTTAGGACGACCGGCAATGTGTTAGCAACTAGACTGATCATAAGCTGAAGAGAGAAGGACATTTTTGAGCCAAGATAGCAGAACTACAAGTGTGTTTATTTTTGGAAGGATTGTAATGCCAACTGGCAGTGGAAACTTGGCTAGGTTAAGGGTCTGGTGCGGCTGCAATAAAACATAAGGATACTGAATTTAGCAAAGGAGCAACAGGAATTATCATTGGTATTGTTGCCGAGGAGTGCAGATGCAGTCTGGCATTTTATCAGCATAATCTTAGTTTGAACTTCATGAATAAAATTTAATATAGGGAGCTTGGAATAGCTGGTGCTGGATTTATACCCAGAGAGCAGGTACATTTAATTTCAGTAAGTACATTGCACTCCTCCTCATCGTTTGTTTAATTTGAATGTTAACTGTTTAGTACCCATCAGTTTTTGATCTTTCAGAAAATTTCTCTGGCATAAATTATATGTTATGATATTTTCTTCCTGTTTATCACTCTCTGCAAAGGAAAACATGAATTAGTTTTCGAACCACTGGTTAAATGTTTCAACTGGAAACATTCCTCATTACAGTTATTCAAATTAAAAGAAAATGCTTTTGCTGTGCCATTCCTGAGTCTAGAAAATTATTAGCTGCAAACTGAGAGAAGAAATAACCCGTGCAGTTATATTACTACATCCAAACCCAGCATGAATAGATGTGAGAAATCAAAATGGCAAAGGGAAATACGGTAGAAATAATGGATGACGTTGAGAAGTCTGAAGTGGTGAAAACCATTTGACCTAAGTTCTTGCTAGTCGTTCTGATTTTGTTCTTTAAGCTCCAGTTGCGTTGATATTTTAACTTGTGTAGAAGCTGTATTTGGCAAGAGTCCTCAGTGACTAAAGCAACTCCCTTTCCAACCTTATTTCCTTCTTAACTATCGTTTCCTTTTAGTTTTTCTCTAATGTCTTACTGCTTCCAAGATCCTGTTCATCTGGATTGATATAATCTGAATCATAAAAAGTTTTTCCTTAGTATATAATGCACTTTTGGGGTCTTGGTGCTATCTAAATCCTTCCCAGCTGAGAAAATTTGCCATTTATTTTAGAGAGTTTCCTTCAATCTGTTGAACTGCAGCACAAATTCCGATGTGTTCGAATGTGTTCCTTCTTGTTTAGTTTTTGCAGGCTTAGTACTTTTCAGTAATGATCCTATTTTTGTTGTTGGATGAACTGAGGAAGCTGGGACAGTGGGGAGCAGGACTGAGGTGCGGTGCCTGGGCAGCTCTTCGTGCCCAAATCTTGTGGCTATAGATGTGTTTGCTCTGGCGTTGGCTCAGTGGGAAAGCCTGTGACTAGTGACTTCAAATTTCAGTGTTGCTTACCAGGTCATATTTCCCCTAATTTTACAATAGGCTTCAAACAACTTGGTTTAATTAACTAGCAACTCACTAAGAGGAAGGAATAATCCCTGTCTGATCAATCACATCCACTTCCCGGAATAATGAAGCTAAGTAGCCTAGTGATTAAAAATAGGAGACAATACAGAGGATCTGCTGCATGGTAGACAGGAGATAGAGCCGTGGTGCTTAGCCTGGGCCTCATTCAGTGCTTTGAATTATCATTTTCATGACTAACCTGCTGCCTGAACTGAAATGCTCTGAACGATGATGTCCCTGCCCCAAATCCTCCTGTAGCTTGCTGGTCTGGTTTCTGATGCAAGCAGTAGAAAGCTGTGAATTTTTTTTTTGAAGAATAACATCTGGACGTTGTTAGATTGACTGGCAGCATTTGTGTATTAGTTCCTTTATCAAAGAATGGAGTCATATTGTAAGATTTTTATCGTGTTTTCTTAATAATTTGCACCTGATTAAGGTTAATATGGGTCCGCACTGTGAGAATTAAAGAGGGAATGGTGGCATGTTTTGTGTGCTGTGTCATCCAGATGAATACCCTTGGGCATGCCAAGACCTACTGCCGATGGGGAACTTGACATCTGCAGTGTTAGAGGGTGTTTTGTGCAGAGCACTCGCAGGCTGGCTGAGGAACGTGGGTCTGTGGAAGGCACTCCAGTCACGACGCATGTGTGTCAAGCTGAAAGCTTGACTCCGAGCTGCTGCTTAAATCCATTTCGAAATTCACAATAATCCTGTGAAGCTTTAAAACCCACTGATTTCCCTGGGTGTATTCTTCTGCAAAATTTTGAGTGAGCTTGCTCCATGAGTCAGTAGAGCTGAGCAGATTGCGTGAGGATGAGACACCTGGCTGGATCTCCTCCAGAGCAGAGAGGACTGAATCCTGGCAAAGTTTCCCTCAACTTCACTGGGAAGAGAGTTGGATGCTCAGCGAGTTTGCTGCAGTTCTGGCCCATCATTAAAAGGGATAGTCAGAAATAAGGAGGAATTTGCTCGTGGACTAGAATCCCAAACAGATGAACTGCACGGTCCTAAAGAAAGGAGAATTGCACACCCTGAAGGCACAGTGACAGTCTTTAGGAAAGATACTTACCTTTTGTATGTTGGTCATCATCAGCCCAGAGGGAAACAATTTTTGCAGTTCACCTCCACCTCAGCCAGAGGGTACCAGCGTATGGATTTAATTGTAGTTCAGTTGATGAGAATATTAGATAACTAAAGAACTTGTAGGTACAGCTTGCACATTTCAGGTTAAAAGAGCAGGTTTTGTAAAATCCCCACGTAGCTCTTCCTACCTGACAAATTCTATAAAAATATTTTTAGCCTCTTAAAGGCTTCACAGTCCTCCTCATATGTGAGAAAATGTCTTTAAGCAGACCATTTTCCTAATGATGGCTACTCTACAGCACTCTGCTTTCAGTTCCAAAATGCACAGGGCTCAAAAAAAAAAACCCAAAACATTTTAACTGTTTTTCATACGTTTTAAATTGATTATTGGTACCTTTGAGCATTCTGGAAAAAGACTATATCTATAGTGCAGAATGGGGAAGAGAAGAAAAATACTTAATGAACCATCCCTGTGAACCCAGTAACAGTACGTGGTGGCTTTTTTCGACCTCTTCTAACCCACATCCCTGTGCTTTTATCTTTCTTTTAGATTCCCCTCTTCTCTTCAGTAAAGCTCATCACAGGAAGAGCTTTGGAGGAAATCTACTTTTTAATGTACATCTTCGAGCAAGGGACTGTGGTGTGGGATGTGTGCCATGTTGGAGGATCAGCTCTGGTTTTGTAACACATAGTCCTTTTTAACCCTCTGAGTTACTAGGTCAGTACATGTGGACGTCAACCTTGTGTTTAATGGCTCAGCCTATGAGAGGTTAGAAATTTTGCACTGGAAGACTATTGCTGGTTGTTCCTACCTGTGGTCCGTGGTGGAACCTTTTTTTCCAATGCAGTTGGTGCTCATTCTGTTATGCTGGCATCCACGACCAAGATTTTGGTTCCCTTGTGCTAAGTCTTGTCCTGGAGCACAGTGAAAGATGCTTGCCCCTTTTCTAAAGTATGTGGGAGGAGTTGCGGAGAAGGGGTCTTGTCCAAAGCTGGTCGTTGGCAAAGCCAAACACACTTCAATTAGAGAATTCACTCATGCTAGTGACTGTGGGAACACACTGAAAAATATCATGGCCAAACAGCAAAGCGCCTTTGATAAGTGAGGTCATTTATTTCCAGTGAGATGTGTTGTACGCACGGCTGTCTTTCAGCTAGACAACTCCACTGACAATATATTGCATTTTCTGCTTGGAGAGAGTGCAACTGCTGCGTCTCCCAGTGTCCCAGCCACTGGCTGGGGAGGGCTGTGCTCACCAGCTCGCTGTGGGGCTCGGTCCTGGGAGGGAGGGAGGGAGGGAGGTCTGGCGCTGACAGACGTCCCCGTGTAGATCCCAGCCCGGGGGATCCATCCCATGCCCTGCGTTCCACCGAGGTCCTTTTGTTATTGCTGCACTTTCATTCCCTGCCTTTATACACGCTTAAATCAAATTAAAGGTAAGAGCAGAGTTCCAGCAGACTTCTGGTTTAGGTCTGGTCCTTCATCATTTAAAGTCTAAAATGCCCTGTAGGAAACTAATGCTTTATGTAGACCAACGGCAGTCCCATTTGCTACACAGATAATAATAAACCCTTCCCGAGATTAGTGAAGGTTCCTTTCTGAATTAAAATATCACTTTGGGGAAAAGCTGTCTGTCTTTACTTGCTGTTGTGCATAGTCAGTGTCTCTTCCAGCTTGGATTTCTGCCAGAGCTCTGGCTCAGGGCTTTCTCCTGACCCTTACGGGTTCTTATTAATGTTGCTTGTGTTGTGCACGGAGAAACTGGGGAGCACGCTTGGGGAAGGGGGGCAGGCGCGGAGATTAATAACCTGTAGTAAGAGGGAGTCCTGCAAAGGTTCAGCTTATCAGGACACTCTTGAGAAATGGAATAATGTCACAACGGTGGATGTGCTTTCTTTTAGATGTGACTGTGGTACCTTACAGTGCTAAGAATTGCTCTTCCTTCCCCCCTGCTTCTTCTCTGCTTACTATAGATACTGAGCACAATTTTCAAACTTGGACTTCTGTCTAACATCTCCTTAGATAAGTATCCAGCCTCTAAAATGCAAAAAACCAACCTTTTGCACTGTTTGACTTGTAAACTTGCCTCACACCTCAGCCTCTTCCCTGAATCTTTTCCCTAGGGTGATTCTACAGTTTTGAAGCTATGAGGATGTTGAATGTTGTTTTTTTCCTTTCTAGAAGAGGTGTACCAGTCCCCAGCTGCACAGTCCATGAATAATGCATGAGGAGTTTATTTGCTTGTGCGTGGGAGAAATCTTCTCTTCCTGTTCAACATTGGTCTTGTCCTTTCTCTTGCATGTGAACTTTTTTCCCCTCCTCTGTCTTTTTTTGAGCGTCTGAGCAGGACATGAATTCACTTGCCTTTGCCAGTCGGGGATTTTTCAAGCTTGGCGTTTTGCTCACTTCTGAGTTTGGCTTGATACCCATTTTCTCATTTTAAACTGTTGTTGAGAGCGTTGAAATGCTGCAGGGGTGTTGAGCAGCACCAGGGGAGCAGATGTCCCCCAGTGGCAGTCCTCGCTGTGGAACAGGGGTGGTTGAAGACCATCTAACCAGTGAAAGCAGATCAGAGGGCCATGGGAAAGGGCTGTGGCTACAGGCACTGCTACCACAAGGATCATAGATCTGTTATCGGTTTCTTTCTGGGCTCGTGACCAAAGCGTGTTGCAGACACTGATACGCATCCAAAAATCAGGTTGGGTGATTTGCTGGGAGATCCATCTACGTTCCAGCAGCCCCTTTTCGTTTGGGTGGCAGTCTAACTTCAGTGCGAATGAAGAGAGACTGTGACTTTAGAGCTGAATGAGTTGGAGAAGCTCATTTTTAGTATGTGCAGAATTAATTTGACTGATCATATTTGACACCAGTCAGGGGGGAGAGAGGTGTTCAGGCTGAGAGAGCAAGAACATATTCCAAGCTTTTTTTTCCCCCTCTTCTATTTCCTCCAAATATGATGAATATTTTTCCCCTCAGCTGTCATAGTCCTCTAATGAATGCTTTTCCTCCATTACATTTTTAAAAATGAGATTCTCTCTGTAACACAATCCACAGTTCAAAAATAACTTTTGTGACGTACTTCAGTGGTGGCAATTTCAAAGCCTATGGAGATGATACTGGAAGAAGCTCCTAATCTAATAATGAAATGTGTATGGCACACACAGAAAAGAGAGAAGTCGCTGGAATCAGCTTATTTTTCCTTTCTTGTCTCTTGCTTCTTCAGCTATTTCTGGTATCTTCCGCTTTTAATTGCAGGGCAGAGCTGAGAAATGTAGAATTGTAGTTGTCATAAAAACTAGAAGAAAAGGTCTGTTTCCATAATCTTGTAGCTTCTTCTGTTGCAGAAGCCTCCTGAAGTCACTGCATCCTCATTTCAGAAATGAGAAGTATAGTCTGCTTCATCTCTAACTGCTGTCAAATGTTTAAGCTTTCCTTTTCCCAGCACTTATTCAGAACACATTTTCAGTTCAGCTAGGAATGTTATTACTAACTGATGAACAAGCCTGAATACTGAACGTGGCAAACGATTGACATTTTTAAAGTTAATCATAGAAACTTTTCATCCAGAAGATGCTGAGGCTGCTCTGGATGCTGATATACCATCTGACACCAGCAGTGAAAGAGCGCTGTACAATGTCAGTTCAAGATGAGTGGCTATAAAACAGCAAAAAAGAAATATGATTCCCATGACACTAAGTCATCATTTGAGTCGGGCAGACTTTCCTGACTGGGAGATTACTAATGAAAGACACATTCTTGCTAATACCTACACGCTTGAAGTGCTGTAGTTTTAAGAACTCCTCTAGCACAATATTTAAAGTATCACATCAGGAAGAAGCTCTCCAACTAACTAAACAAATTGCATCAACTGTTTTATTTTTCTTACTGTGATAGAGTATTTCTGGAGAAAGAAATTAGATTGATAACAGCTTTAGCAAAGAGGGTGGGGATTTGGGTGCAATTTATACTATTTGGGATGGAGGTGAAATATTTGCAAAAAAGCCATTGTTGGGTTTAGAAATGCAATTCACTCAAGGGGAATTGGGCTCCTAAACCCATTTGTTTCTCTTGAAATGCTGTGCTTAGATTTCTGAAACCTTGCTCAGTGCCTGCACTGCAGGCAGTGCTGTGGTTATAGCCGTTCTGTGCTCTGCTAACCACGGCACTGAGACCTGGCTCCTGATCCTGTCGTCTTGACTCAGGTCTAGCACTTTAGTCTTTGAATAGTTGAACAGTTTTCAATGGGTCTACTAGAGATGTTGAATTTTCCAAGCTCCCATCAGCAGGAATGGCAGAAGTCAAGTGGAGAAGTCCAGACTGCTTTTGCTCATCCTCGCCGTTTGCAGCGGGACAGCCCAGTACTAGGAAGTAGCAAGTGAGATTTTTCTTCCTGAAAGCAGAATTTATGTTTGCTTTCTGTCTGTGACCTGGTATGATTTCCTTCAGCTGTGTTACCGTTACTTTGCAGGCTACCCCAGTTCTCCTTATCTTTTGTTGCTTTTGACTTTGAAATTCTCTTTTGTTCTTGAAGAGCTTCCCTCAAATATAGGCTGTTTTGTGCTGGGTGAGGTCATTTAGTGGAGAGCCTCGTCAGCTCTCACCATGCTGGTAGCAGACACTACCTCAGGGGCTCTGGGCTTAAGTGTTGTTTACACACACTTCAGATCTACTGGTTCTGCAGCACAGAAGTGGGAGGGTTGAAAGGGTTACACTCATCCTTAACAATGTCTTTTTTTAGCATGCACTGAAATGAGCTGCTTCTCATATACAGGTGATGTTGGGAGATCCCAGTACTTTCTAGGGTAGCTATTTACCCCCTCAATTCCCATTTTGGTGAAAACTGCCCTATTATGAAAAGCAACTTTATTAGCAACCCTCTTCCAGTATTGTGTAACGGCTTCCTCTGTATTTAACCTTCATCTGCTGAGATGCTTGAAAAATATTTCGCTGTAGTGACTGGGGCGGTGATAAGATTGGGAGGCTTTTAGGTGGTGTTCCAAATGGCTTTTCATGTTTCACACAGCCTTCCTTGGTGCAAGGGCTGAGGGTCCTTGCAGAGGCTAACACATTATCCACTGCCCCGTTTTTCACACCTAGCTAGAGGTCCTCTAGGATTAGCAAAGGTTCCACTCCGAATTATGCCATCTCCATGGGAATTCCTGCCTCTTCTTTATCCTTCCTGTTCTTCCATGCAAAGACTTGTCTCTAGCTGGCCTCACGCTTCTGCTTCTCAGTGTATAGAGGACGCTTTTCAGCTGAACATACAAGCATGGGAAGAATATATCTGTTCTTGTGGGTTGAAAGTATTTCTCTCAGTGAAACACCGGGCTTTAAATCTATTAATAAGCAGTGTCCTCCTATTGAAACAAGTGCTCAGTTACACCTCCGTTGGAAAGGATAGATTGGCTTTTGGTGGGTTTGGCTCCTTCACCTGCGAACTCTGTTTGAGACGATTTGATTTAATTTGTAACAGTACTGTGAAGACTTTTGGTGGTTAATTGCATCACTTCTGGGGTCCAGCAACTTTGAGGCTGGTGATATTTTCAGTAGTATTTACGAGCTCAAATACTTAGAAGGAGCTTAAGTACAAATCCCATGAACCCCCCAGTGAAAAAACAAACCCCAAACCACAATCCCTTGCGTCTGGCTTATAGAAAATGTTCCTTTTTTTTTTTTTTCCACTTCTAGAGATCTAAGATCCTTTTTTTGTATTTAAAATTCATCAGCTTAGGAAAGTTCCCACATTATGACTCGGGGCGGGGGGGGGAATAGTAAAATCCTAGGCATCAGGGTAACAAATCTAAAGGATTAATAGATATTTCTGGATTTCAAGCTTTATAATTCAACATTTGTTGGTTGTTTGGTACTTCTGTCTGACCATACTAAGCATCTTTGTTCAACATCTTCCATCAGGTTCTCCTGTGCTGTGTGGGATTTTCTGAGTGCTTTTAGTAATAGCGATGCTACTTTATTTCTGCCCTCGTATTCTGGGAGATTTGTTCGAGGGCACGTCTTCCAGGAATTTTATACAAGACGCAACAAGAACACCACTTATCTTAGAGCCACAACTTCACTGTCAACTACGAAAAAAGAGCCAACAGATTCCAACTTAGATTAAAAGTCAGCTGTGAACAGAGGCAAATATTCCCGTAGGCACAGGGCATCTCTCTGAAGAGAAATTGTTGAAAATGCAGATGGCTGAAAGAGAGTTCAGTGCGATTGCTTTGTATTTCACAAGCACTGTGGTTTTGTATGCCCCAGGTCAGCTCTTACGGGATTTACAGAAAAGATTTCTGGAAGACCTATGGCAGCTTTCCACATGCCATCTTCAACATCCTCCCGTTTTCTTTTCAGGCAGATTCACTCTCGTGAAGGACTCCTTCGGGGGAATGGAGAACAGATGCCAGTGTGGCCTCCTCATGCAGCATGACAGCACAGGGGCAAATACTGGAGAAGAAAAGCAACTCTTTTCTTCCCCTCCCCGCCCCCAGCTCAGAGCTGTCACATTAGCTCTTCCAGTTATGAAGGCATCCTTGACAGGACATCACATCTTAATAATGCCAAACATCGTCTTGACCATAGCTTATATAAGTAGGCAGGGGGTAATAATCAGTTCAGACTCCATTGGGAGGCCATCAGCTAGATGAGGAACAACTGACCTTTCAGGAAAAGGCATAGGATTAGAGGCAAACTAAATAAAGTAGCTGACAAAGTAGAGTGGAATTTGAAAGCAGCATATTTGCATCAGATAAGTGCAAGAGGATGCTGGGACTAAGGTTCTCTCCATCTTCAGGCAGAGAAAATGCATCCAAAAATCTACTTTTCAGGAGGTGGGTTCACCACAGCTGTCTTCTCAGAAGGGTGTGATAGAATTAATGACTGTCTTCATTTTTTCTGACAAATCCGTGTGCCAATGGAGAAACCAGTCACACAGAGGATACCATTAAATACTGTTAAACTCCCCATACTAATTGGGTTAATTTGACAAAACAGTTCCTTCTGTCCCTGCTTCACATTCAAGGCAGTGTAGAAGTTCCCAGAAGTTCATTGAAAGTTGTTTTTTATTTTTGTGCCTTTCATTTGGCTATTATTTCTTGCTTGGGCCTTAGAAAATGAGGATAGATTTGGGGAGGATGAGCATAAGGAGGTAGGAGTAAAAGCGAGGGAAGCCATGAGTTGGAGTGACCAGTTTAAAGACTCTGAGATTTGGCATGATGTAGAAGACCAAAATACTCTTACCTGAGCAGGTGGCATTGATTTCTTTTGAAGAGACTGTTGTGATCCTGGGTTGGAATGAGGGAAGGCAGGGGAAGTAAACAGCCAGCTGGGAGTCCTGCTGAGAGGCAAGATTCCACCTGCAGGCCTTAATGAGCAGAAAAATCGCTGTTTAGCCTAGTAGTGGGCAGCACTGGAGAAGGAAAGCTCTTGAAATAACACTTAGAGCAAACTGTTGGCAAAGATGCCATTAAAGTCTGTCTGGTCTTCAGTTCCAAATTGGAGGAAAGAAGAGGAAGGGGATAGTTTGAAGCAGTGGTCTGATGCCTTTAAGGATTTAAATTCGAAGGGGGAGGGGGGCAAAGAGAGAGAGGTTCACAAATTCTGTTCATGACATTTTATCTCAAAATGTCAAGTGCTAAAGCTTTGGAAATCCTGCTTACCTGGTGGATGCAGTGCTGCATAATTGAAGCCACTGGAGAGTTAAGGAAATATGTACTTTCTAGGCTTTATTTATTTAAAAATAAAAACTTTGGCAACACTGTATGTATTGCTGAGTACATATGGCACTAAATCTCAGTGCAAAGTGCTGAGATTTCAGGGACTGAGCAGAGATGCTCCCTACGGCACCATTCCCTCTGATCTCAGAGGTTAACCTTTGACGGCCTTTGCTCTTACTTTTCATCCATTCTGTTCTTCCCTGAATTCCTGGGGATAAAGACTGATGCAATTTTGTTCTGAAACCAGGGTAAACATGTGTTTAGTTGGTACATGTGAAAAAAAAAAAAAAAAGGTGAAGATGCTTATCTCTATTTCTGCCACTGAGGAAATGTGCATCGCTAAGTGTTGAAATGTTTAAACTGAAAAGCCTGGAAGGGTCCTTGCTCAGCAAACTTTGAGGTCTTGTGTTCCTCATTGGGTTGTTTTGGGGTAGGACAATTAGTCAACCCCAGGCTGGCTTTATGCTTCATGCTATACATCTCCACAGAAGAGCAGGATTGTCAATGTGTCGGGCTGGCCACCGCTGACGTTTGTGTTGCTTACCCTGTACTGTTAACAGATGTAGCAGGATGTCCTGGTTTGAGGCAAATGTTTTCCTGCCCAACAGTCACAGCTGTGATGGTACCACAAACACCTGTGAGAACCATTCCTATGGGTGAAGGAGTTTCCCATGGGAACCAGAGTTTCCATACTCATTGTTTTCTCACCTTTACGGCTGTGGTGTCACAGTGCAGTGCCATCATCAGTATAATTTTTGTAGATGAAGATGCCCAAAAGTTCCTCCATTAAGGTAATCCCATTTTTGTGAGGGATCCCTTTGTCTGTGGTTATGGCCAGTATTTGTCTCTTCTGTTTTTAAACTCTGATCCAGAGATGAAGGAGTCTTTTGCTTCCTCGGCTTTTTGAGACCCCATAGAAACTTGCCCACACTTTTGTAGGATTGCATCTGAGAGAGTCTGGTCTGGAAATTGGTGCTGGATGCTCCTCACCCACCCATCTTCCCCAAGACTTAACTGACCCCTGTACTGCTATTAGAGCGAAACTCCCCTCCAGAAACGTCGCTGGGTTGTCTGCAGGAATATTATTCAAAAGAAACAAACATGTGGGACATGCTTTCCTCGTATTGGAGGAAAGCCTATTTGCATCTACTGCATTAGGAAGATGGTTTGAGAACGGTTCATCCATGTGTGAAGTTGCCCCCTATAATTCTGCCAAGGCTGAGGAGCTGAGGGAGATCTGCTGGCAACGGCGCCAGGGGCTCATCCACCCAATTTTTCTGAGATGCTGGAGGTCAGAGAGGAGCAGATATGTAATTTGCTTGTCTGAACCAGTTCGCCTGCCTTGTTTTGTATAACTAGCAAGTTTTCATACTGTGTACCAAAATTCCAGGGACAAAATAACGATACTGCGTAATTTAAATGGGAGGACTCCTCGCTCTGCAATTTGCATTATGCAAAAGTCTTAGATAAAGAGGGTGAGAGCACATGTTGCAGGCTCTCTCCTTTGGAAGCTCGTCAGTGTGAGAAATCACCCAGCGTACAGTACAATTTACAATGAGCCTTCCTAGTTGTTTACCTTTATATAATTACACAGCATGGGCTTTTTTTTTTTATTTTTAAAGGAAAGTACTGTGTGAGGCAGTTTTGTTTCTTTGAATTCTAACTTTAGCAGCGTTTTTTTCCAGTGCATATGTTAGAGGGAAAAAAAAGCACATTTTCTCTTGGTCGGAGTAAAATAGGTGTGTTCATTATAGCAACTCAGAGGATTATGTACGATTAAATTTTTTTTTTCTCAAGGTAAATATTTAATTTCTTTGATTTTTGGAAAAAAAAAAAAAAGGTACTACCAGCAAGTTCCTTTAACCATTGCTTTCCATGTAGCATATGCTTCTGTATACCTTGCACAAGTTGCCGTATGCTAACCTTGTCCTTACGGGCCAGCTCTCTCCTTAAAGATTTCACATCCTGAAGTTTTAAGGGTGTGTGTGTGTATATATATATGTGCACACATACCAAAAAGATAAAATAAATCTTGGCTTTCACTTTAACTGTGAAAGCACTTTGTTTTCTTTCAGTTCCAGCAAACTGGATTGAATTGTAACTATATTGAATGTATTTCTATAGCACCTTCCCTCGGGGATCTAAAACAATTTTCTCACCACTGCTAAATGCTGAACTTTCCCTATACACTTGCAAAGTCAGTAGGATACTGCTATCTGTGCTGGAGGGTAGAAAAATTAAGAAAAATGTTGAACGCAACATACTGTTTGGAAGACAAGGGGGTAAGACTTCTAGCTCTTGGTTTTGACTATCGTTGCGTATTCACACCATCATACTTTTCTGGGAGAGAGGAATCTTTTCTAGTTATGACGTGTAACTTTAATGTGCCAAAATGAAGTGCAGTATTTACATGTGTAGCAGCGCAACTGCATTTTCGGTCAGTATTGAGCATAGCTTTTTGATAGTGCAGGAACAAATGGGTAAAATAAGGAAGGAATAGTAACAGGCATTTTTGAGCAAATATGGAATGTGTTCCTTACTTTACCCCTGATCTGTTGTAGCTTAACCGGTCACAGCGTGGACTCCAGCTTCTGAAAAAAACGTGTTTAAAAGTTAATCCAGCAAGGAAATGGGGAGAAAATTGCCTCAGTTGGCAGGTGCTTGTCCACTGCTTGGTGGCATAACTTCTGGCCAAGGCAAATGGAAAACGAGTGAAGTCTGCTCATCCGTCATATCTAGTGCGAAGGTTTGAACATATGACGGCAAGGACAGAAGATTTGCTTACCAGACTTTGTGGTTGGTTGGTTTGTTTGTTTGTTTTTCAATTTCTCACACAAACTTTCTATGAGTTTAACAAACAAAGGGAGAGCACAATGATGTTAACTAGCTTTTGGTGATTCCACAGTGGTTGTGTTCCTAATAAACTGTAAAAAGAAAACTGACTGCAGGAAGGTTGATGGCTAGGTTAATATACACTGTAGTGGAGTCATTTTAAAATAATCCAAGCAAAGAAAGGAGATTTATATAAAAGTACATTTCCATTACTTGTGCCTTTGGCACACTAATGTCTCATCCAGCATAGCAAAAACCCAGCAACATTATTCTTGTTTCTTTTGTAACATCCATAGCCTTTAGTATTGCTTTCCTTGTTAATTTTCGAAAGATTACTTGTTAATTAAGAGACATAATTGACTCAAATGTGAGTCTTGACTCCTGCTACATTCAAGCTCTTCTCAGTCTTGTGTTGTGCTTTGTTTTTTGTTTTTTTTTTTTAATATCTAATTTTTGTGCATGTCAATATTCAGTTAAAATTTTGATACTCAAGTAGAGTGGGATGCAAGCTCCTGTAGATGCTTTCACAGCAACTGCATTTTCTGTCTGTTTTTCTTAGCTGGAAACAGTGGAACACTAGGGCAAGACTAATTTTTGGGTCAGTGAAAGAAATCTACTTTGAAGCAAGAAACCAGACTACAAGTGCAGTTAGGTGGGGTTTTTTTCCTTTTATTTTTTCTTCTTCCAGAAGGCTCAAGATCAGTCTTTAAACACTACAGGTATGGAAGCACATTTTAAACTCACTTTTTGTTACACTTTTCCTAAGAGCTTAGCACCTGGTGAGCATCTAAGTGGAGTCACTACTTAGAAAGTCTGGCTACTTGCTTTGGTTCTGAAATAGAAACAGCTTTCTTCTAAAAATCTATCCCAAAGGGCCAAGACTTAAGTATTTTGTATTCCCATTACTTTGAACAGGAATTTTTCGTTACTGGGGAGTTTGGCATTTGGCTTGCTTATAGAGCCAGGCACTTCTTTTATGTAGGTCCATTAATTTCGATCCTACTAAATGTGTATTCCTAATTGCACTGAGTCAATGTATGTACAGAGATCAGAGGAAGGAACTGATCCAGAAGGGGGGGGATACTCGGTATTGTGTGCTTTGAAGCTGTGGGATTGAAGGACCGTATCATCTTGGATGTGACCTTCAGGTTGGTAAAGTGAACATACGGCTTTTAAGAGAGACATGATATGATTAATCAGGGTGCTTTGTTTTGCATATTTTTGAATTCTGCAGTCAAGGCTTATGTGTATAATGGATGTTTTTTATTTTCATTCTTCTGCAGCTCATCTTTGCTGACTGCATCCGTTTGCTCCCTGATGTCTGTAGGCTCTAATAAATTGAGGAGTTTAGGCAGACAGCTCCTTAGGCAAGAGCTTTCCCTCGGCTGGTAATGCTGTTGAGATCTGCCTAGACTATAAAAGGCTCAGAAAAGAGGACAAGCTTTTGGCTGAGAGGCATAAGAGAAGCGTAACAACTTTGATGTCCCCACTTCTTCCCTTTTCTTGGATGTTTAATTGGCATTAGGAAGCAGAGCAGGTCATTGGATTCATAAGCAAAAAAAAAGGACTGTTTGAGTCAGAAATACTTCTAGGAAGCCTCCTGTTGGTAGTGTTCGCACTGGTGTTATGAATTCCAAAATATTTAGAGGTTTTTAGAAATACCTTAGCTGTCAGAGTGATGTGATAAAGCAGAAATCTGAGTTCTCATCATAGAAAAGATGTTTGTCCACGTATTTGGGGAGAACAGCACGAAGATGTGACAGCTTTGGATTTGAATGCACAAAAAACCCCACCAAACAAATAAAGCCACAGCTTTCATTCCCATGATGTTGCTGTCTGGATGCAGAACTGGATTATAATTTCATGTTTATTAAGAGACTATATGTCTCACCAGCTCCTTTTTCCTTGCTCTCAAAAGCCTGCTTGACCCATTCTTAATGCCATAACATTACAGGTCAAAGAAGCGATACTATATAATACAGTAATAATATAGTAATTTGCCTAGCAGTGTCTGCACCAAGCTAATGTCTTTCAGTTGACTGGAGTACTTGGCTTTTCTTTCCTGTCATTACCTAGAGACTTGCCACTTGAAATCGTGGTGGACAGCAGCTTTCTCCCCCCCCCCCCCCCCCCCCCCCAATTTTTTAATATTGTCCGCTGGCAAGAGCCTATGGCTTGAAAGGGAAAGATTCAGAGAGATGAGAATTGCTGGACACAATAGCCCTAATATCCTCACAGAAATAAAAGCACTATGGTCATGGGAGGAAGAATTGTGATTCTCCCTTCATCTTCAGGCAAAGAGAGGATCTTTGTCAAGATTTACCATTTGTAGACAGAACAGATCAGTTAAAATTTCTGTCCTGTTACCATGATACCTTCAGTATCCCTTCCGAAAAATCAGTATTACAGACTAGAGTAACGGCAGCAGCGGTGGCAAAAATTAAAACAATGCCGAGGCTGGGTCACGCAGGACATCGCTGCATTGTTCCGCTGCTCAGGGAGTGGGAACACCCTTCTCCTTGTCCATGCGGCAGAGATGAGAAATGATGGGCTTCAGTTGCAGCGAGTGAGATTTACTTTAGTAACAAAAACTTTTTAGGATGAAATACTGCATTAGATTGCTTATGGGGGTTGTGGCACCTCCATCATTGTGGGCATTTAAGAATAGGTTAGAAAAACATGTCAGGAATGATATCTGTAGAGCTGCTTCTGCCTTGGGGCATGGAGATGGACTGAATGACCTCGTGAGGTCCCTTCCAGCCCTGTTTTCTATGATCACTAATCCTAGACTTTTCATTACTCATCCCTTGAAGCCCCAAAGGTGACAGGACTATCACACTTCTTTTTTACCCTTACAGTCTTTTTTGCTGGGTGGGTTTTATTCATTCTGAGAGGCTGGCTTCAATTACATTTGTCATATGATTCTCCTTTCTTATAGCCTCTTTTTTTTTTTTTCCAGTCTGTCACCTCTAGGCCTTTTCTCTCCATTTTTTTTTTAAAATGGATCCTACTCACTTCCAAACTTTCTGAAAGCGAAACTCGCTCAAAACTTAGATCTATTTTGTGGATTTGAAATTTCAAATTAGAAAAAAATGAGTTAGAGGAGCTGTTAAGTATCAGTGTCATGCTTGGTGCTGCAACAGACACAGGAACAGGAACTGGTCTTGCCTTGTTGAAATAAGATAAATGTGGACTGGAGCAGACGATGAGATGGGGAGCTGCCCAGGACAGCGGCTATTTTGCTTGTTTGTACAGGATTTGGTACAGTGTGACCCTGAACCTTGAGTAATGGTTGTTAAACCTGACTTAGGATGGGAAGCACACAAGATACCAGATGCACGTGTACAGTTTGCATGTGGCGTTGCTGTAAGGTATAAAAGAACCAAGGTTTGTGCTCTGAAGTAATCAGATCTGATGATTTAAGGGTGATTAAAAAGCACAGTAAATGAAAAGATAGCCAAAACAGTGCTGTCCTGCAAGTGATGGGTTTTTATTCAGGAATCATAGTGGCAATAAGTACCCGACACAGCCACACAGCCCTCTCTCCCTGACACAGTGGGGTGTTTCACAAGCTGGTATGAAACAGTAGTTTCCCATTATATTTGCCCCTTTTCATCTCTTCCTGAAATGGAATTAAATTTGTTCTGTTAGTGGCATGTGGTGGGTTTTAAGTGATTTCCTTGCAGGTTGGCTTTAGGGCTTCCCCAGCTCTGATTTGGGTTAGTAAAGTGGAAGATTGCACAGTAAAAGGAAGGCGTCAGGCTCAAGGTAAACAAACATCCTGCTTTATTGCATAGCAGTTTTCTGGTTCAGCTCCAGGATGCCTTGGTCTGTGAAATAGCTGTGTTAATTCTCCACGTGTCTGAGCGTAATCGCTACAATCGAAGTTGTAGAGAGGAAAGTGCGTGGAGTGGTCTCCTGCGATCTGTGCTTGGAGAGGAACGTCATGCTCAGGACAGGCCATTTCAGCAACTGTCCAAGACTTGGTTGACCTTCTTCCTCTTGTTGGCCTTCCTCGTCTTCTGTGGTTTAAACTGGCAGTCAGAAGATCCCTGGAGGTGTTTTGCACAGAGCTGCACAATGTAGTAATTCACCGAAATGCTTTATGTTCCCCTGAATATTTCATGTTCAGTAACTGAATGCACGTTTGCAGCAGTGGAGCAGAGGCGCAGTGCCATGTGGGGGCGGTGGGCAGAGTATTGCCATGTGAACCTGGTAGTGGTCACTGCTTGTCTCTGCTACATGGAGCAATGTATTTGCAGGGTTTTCAAGTTTAATTTGCATAGTAATATTTATCATAGAATCATAGAATGGTTAGCATTGGAAGAGACCTTAAAGGTCATCCAGTTCCAACCCCCCTGCCATGGGCACCTCCCACTAGACCAGGTTGCTCAAAGCCCCATCCAGCCTGGCCTTAAACACCTCCAGGGATGGGGCATCCACAGTTTCCCTGGGCAACCTGTTCGAGTGTCTCACCACCCTCACAGTAAAGAATTTCTTCCTAATATCTAATCTAAATCTCCCCTCTTTCAGTTTAAAACCGTTACCCCTCATCCTATCACTACGCTCCCTGATCAAGAGTCCCTCCCCATCTTTCCTGTAGCCCCCTTTAGGTACTGGAAGGGGCTATAAGGTCTCCCTGGAGCCTTCTCTTCTCCAGGCTGAACAGCCCCAACTGTCTCAGCCTGTCCTCACAGCAGAGGTGCTCCAGCCCTCTGATTATCTTCATGGCCTCCTCTGAACCAAATGATTTAAATCACGAAATTATCAACCCTTCCTCCTCCTGACTTTTTTGAAGAAGTTGACTAACCCCATTGTGTTATGTTTCTGAGGAGCTGACTTTTTTGTAACTGATTATTCTGCGTAAGTGCTCAGCTGTATGTTCTGAGTGCTATTTGCTCCATGGCTGCATTTGATGCATTCTATTTAATTATGCAGTTTAAAAATAAAAAATAAAAAAGGAGGGGGAAACACTTCGGTAGCTGCAGGAGTTGCCGCGTCTGCTTAAATCTATCTGCTGCCTCTAAAGGGTCTGGTCGCTGGAACCCACGGACCCCTTCAGCAGTGTTACGAAGGCAGAAAAGGTGTGTCTTTATGGAAACTTTGATTAATTTTTCAAGGGGTGACCAGAGCTGCTGTGTTACAGAGCTGTCAAATACCATATGTCCAGAAGCCCTGTCATCTGAATTTCAAAGTCAGAGCCATATTTTAAGAGACTTGCCCTTTTCATCCTATCTGGTCTGTGGGGGAGTGTTGCTGGGACTAAACCCTGTTTGACCGTGTGAAAGAAGCGTGCCAGGCTTCCTTTGCCAGGGACTTTGAGTTTAAATCTATTTCAGGCCTTTAAAAAGGTCAGTCAAGGCTGCCGGCCAGAACCTGTGTCTAATTCAACGCTATTAGAATCACAGAAAAATAAAATCCCCAATCTTGGGCTGGAGGGCAGGGAGCGAGGGAAGTTTCAGACACTTTATAAACTGCAGAATGTGCTCTCATTGCAAACCGCTTCTGCAGGCTGAAGCAAACAGACGTGTCCCTGCACACAAGGAAGGTCACTCAGGCTCTGCTGGGGTCTTTGGGGATCCACCAGTGGGGACTTGATTGCTGGTAAAGCTGCTTTGCTTTGTTTGCCAAGAGAGGTCAGGATGATGTTCCCTAATTTGTCTTAGCTCTTAGGTAGTGTATCTTTCGGAGGTGAGCTGTACCTGGTTGTTTAGGCTCCCCGTGTCTGTGATATTTGTGCTTTTGCTCTGCAGCGAGGCGAAGGGGAAGCAGCAGTTGCGTGGGGGGTTTTGGGTCTGGATTCAGGTTTATTGCACCGTTGGCTGTGGTGGGTGGGCAGGGGGGGACATTGAGCTTCGTGCCTCGGTGGCCCATTCCCATCCTCTGCTGATGACCCCAGAGAAAGGTTCCCAGCTTACTCTTGGTCTGTATCTTCCGAGATACTTAACTGCCTCAGTGGAAATATTTGTTTGGATTCCTACTAGGGTAACAGGAGCTTAATGTCTCCTTTACTTTATTCCTTTGCTTTGCTGTAATCCTTCAGCCTATGCTCTTATTTGTAATCTAACATGTTGTCTTTTAAAACTGGAAGGAGCTGACATCAGTGGTTTGAAGAGCCAAAGGAAAGATTTCTTATACCGGTAATCAGTCTGGCTAATTTCCCAGAAGCATCTAGACCTGCCGAGATCGAGAGGAGCCAGTGTCCAGGACAGAGTTCTACACTCGGGTCTAATGTAATAATACTTTGTTGATTTGCAATGGAAATTTGATTCTGGGTTTTGACTGGTATCTTGGAATGCATTTTTTTGTGATCTGGAAAAATATTATATTTGTTTCATACTATCATAGCAGGAGGGATTTAATTTTCTTGGCTTCTTTACCGAATAATCTGATGAATGTGAAAAACAGCTTTAATGTGATTTCTCATTGATTATTTTCATATTAAAGCCCTGTGATCTGAAGAGTAATAAGTTTATACTCACTTGCCATCTTATAAGTAGGTCTTAGTTTTAATCTTGTAGGTTTTTAAAATTGAATCAGCAGAAATTGCAGAAATTATATTTATATTCACTTACCATCTTTCTGATTTTTCCGATTCGATTCAGCAAAAATTATGTCACTAGGATTTGATTAAAGCATGCAGTTTCAGCTTAATTCTTTCCTAATGTGTTAAATTTTCATACGCCAATGTGAAAAGTTTTAGCAATATTAGCCTCTTATCTAATAGATCCTGATTTCTCAAAGTATTTTGAGAGTTTGGTGTTAAGTTTCTATATTTTTTTTTTGTTAAAATCTTGACTGCTAGTAACACGTACTTGTCCATTTTGTAGTTAACTGCTGTATTAATTTTGAAGTTATAAATAAAATTGGAAAGTAAATTTGGTATCTTGGTGTTACGCAGCAAAAAATAGTTGTTGCGGTAGGGATGCTGTCTGCTAATACGCTTATCTCCTGTTAGCTAATCACTGCTTCTATTCATCTCACGTGTTTTGGCTGGATGAAATCCAGCTTGCGATGATAGCGGCTGCAGACAAGTAGGGCTCTGAGTGCTGGTGGATCTATGAAATGTGCCGGTGGAAGGAGGTTTGCACGGCAGAACGTCTACGCTGGCAGCAGGTAGCCTCTGTCATTGAGTTGGGATTGCTGTGCATGGGCTGTCCTCGCCTCGTGGCGGTTGCACGGAGGCAGGACAGCGCGGGGGTCAGTGGTTGGGAGGTCAAAGGAAGGAGGTCAGCTGCCAGCGCTGGTGCCTGCTCCAGCAGTTCTCCCAGCCCTGCACAGGTACCAGTGGAGCATCGATGCCTTTCCATCATCTTGCGCCTCCTTCGTTTGCACAGCACTGAGCACCTTCTAGAAGCAGTTTATGTAGCGTAGCTGGCATGCGTGATTGTCGCCTCGTTTTTTTTTCTTCTTTCCTAGAATAGTATTGGGAAGGTTTTTATTTTTAAATATAGTTTATCCTTGTTGTATGTGCTTGCTGCTGAGGGCAGGCCAAAAAAAAAAAACCTAACACCCCACAAGATGGAAAATGAGTTGGTTTTGGTTTGTGTTTTTGTGTGTGGGGTGTGTGTGTGGGGTGGTTTTTTTCTTTTTTTTTTCCCCCCTTTTCTCAGTTCTGAGGTGTGCCCAGCTAGCAGGGGCACCAGATGAGCCACTGCAGCGTTTTACTCCTCAGCTCTGTTTATCGCTGCCTACATTCTTAGTGCAAAGGGGTAATTTTTAGCTCCTGTGCATTGTCAGGGAGCACGAGAAGTTCTTCCTTCTCACTCTTGAGTTGTTTTTTACAGGTTGGCAAGGAGACCCCTTCTGAGGGGCAGGGAGGGTGAGGGCCATGCACATGTGCATGGTGGCTGGTGCTGGCCTCTGCAGATGCACAGACATTGAGGATCCCTTCCAGGCCCCTGGAAAACAAAAACAAAAAACCCCAAAAGTCCCCTTCAAGCCGCTCCCCTGCGAGCGCTTCCCCGGTGCGGGAGTGCAGCATCTCTGTGCTGCAGAGAAGCCACACGTGGAGCCGCACAGCCCAGCCAGGCTTCTGCAGCCACAGCTGTCCCAGCCCGCATCTTGCTCTCTGCTTTAGCCTTTGAAACTTGGGTACACGCCGACAATGAGTCCTTTTCCCCCTTCTGAAGGCTAGTTTCTGCGCAACAGGTAATTGTCCTAAACAAGAGGCAGATGACTAAATAAACCTTTAGGAAAAGCAGATAGGACTATGAATTTTTCTCTTCTCTGTTAATCTCTTTAATAATCCAAGGAGCATTAATAAGAAAAAGTGAAATGGTATGTGATTTTTTTTTTTTGATACTGTTTTACAACCCTAAATTTAAAGTGTGGTCTCATATGAGGTAGCAGGTCTGTT
Organism: Burhinus oedicnemus; assembly: GCA_008921705.1. Classification (NCBI taxonomy): domain Eukaryota; kingdom Metazoa; phylum Chordata; class Aves; order Charadriiformes; family Burhinidae; genus Burhinus; species Burhinus oedicnemus. The sequence continues at coordinate 323,370 of VFFE01006198.1, forward strand.
ATCAGTGTATCTGACCACTGTTTTGACTGAACACCAGGGGAAAAGTGCTTAATCTCAAGCCAGCATGAACGACCACGCCATGGCAGCTGTGAGCCCCCTCTCCTGCTGTACATGTACAGGGCTGCCCAAACCACCTCCTTAAATCCTTCATCCTGAAACCGCACTGCTGTGGGTGGCTCCTGTGCTGTCAGTGGGCTCTGAGCACCAGTGCCAGCATCCCCCCACTTGGAGGGGATTATAGGATCAAGGTTGGGTAGTGTTGAGGTATAACGTGATATGGGTTTGTATGCTGTTTTAGGAACATCGCAGTTTTTCACAGAGGGACATCCAGTGGTAGGTTAGCTGCCTGGATTTTGTATGAAGCTGAGGCTGAAAAAAAAGTCTGAGAATTTCTGGAAGAAATACAAGTTGTCTTGCATACAGGGAGCAGTACTGTCCCTCACATTCATAGAATCATGGAATGGTTTAGGTTAGAAGGGACCTTAAAGATCATCTAGTTCCAACCCCCTTGTCATGGGCAAGGACACCTCCTACTAGACCAGATTGCTCAAAGCCTCGTCCAACCTGGCCTTGAACACCTCCAGGGATGGGGCAGCCACAGCTTCCCTCGGTAAGCTGGTAAAGTTTTGAAGTCCAATGCTTACCACTGCCCTGATGTACCTTCAGTCTGCTTTACTGTTAGCAAAGTAGAAACTAATAAAACTGTACCAAATCCCAAAAGAGACTTGAGGAGATTCCTAGGAGCACTTGCCACACTTTGTGTCCCCTGCACTTTGGCGGAATGATGCAGTCCAACATGTGAGCATCACAGCTGCTGGCTTGATGCAAGGCTGGCCACTGCGTTTCTTGTGGTCACCTCCTGGGAGCGATCACCTTCTGTGTGCTGACTTCTTTCGTGTGAACTTCAGCAGCCTCAGGGTTGCTCTTTGGTTTCTTTGTCACCTTGAGTTGCCTCTCTATTAGCAAGTTGAGTAAAGAGGATAACAATATAATTGGGCAAAATGTTTCTACATTAGTATAGCAGTTCTTGTAATAGGCTGGAGAGGGGAGAGCGGGCGCTGACACCTGCAGTAGCATGTGGTAGAGAGGAGCAGATTATGGGAGTAAGGTCAGGTGAGACTAAACTGATGTAAGGGCATGTAATCAAAAGCAAATGATCATTTTGGAGGTAAAAATCTGCCACTTAGGCTAAAAGTTAATGTCCGTTCTTGCAAGCTGTGACAATATCCTGCCCGTTATGCAGGCTGCTGTTTCTTACCGAAGTGAGATGCTTAAACCACCCTGTAAGCAGCTGCTAGTGAAGTCAGCGCTGTAAACATCAGCGAGGTCAGGCTGCTGACCTTCGAGAAGAGTTTTCCCTTCTGGAGGAGTAACGCCTGAAAAGGCAGACTGCTAACTTGATTTTTGGTGCTCTGTAGTGTGCAGTGTCCATAGTTTTATAAAGGTCTCTCCCCACTGGAGAGGCAACATCAACTGTTTCCACTGAGTGTGTGTGTGGGAGGGTCGGACCAGAACGTTTTAAAATATAGTACTTTGAAAATTAAGTATCAGTGGTGTAAAAAGTATGAAAATTTTGAAGAGGAATTATTTGGGGGAAGAGAAAGATAACTTTGTGCCCAAAACCAGTATGTGACTTGCTAATACTGTGAACAGAGAGCGAGGCTGTACAGGTAATCAGTTTTGTGAAGGTTTTATAAAATGACACAACTCACTACACGGCAGAGCTTAATTTAGTAATAGATCAGTGTCCTTTTCTTTTAGGCAGCAATGCTATTTAAGTAGAGCATTCATTATATCATGATAACAGAGATCCTCCAAAAGCTAAATAACTGAAGACAGGCGCTAGAAAAACAGTGAACACACATTACAGTTTTGAAGACTGCTATTGCTGAAAGCCACCTAATTGTATTCTGTTGCAATTAATAATATCTTAATGGCTTTGCATATTTATGAATATATAAAAATAAATAAGACAATACACAGGCTAGGATAAAATGTTGGTTCATAAACTTTTATTGCTGAGCAGTAATTAAGCATGTCTCTAATCGCAGCATCATTTTTCATTGTGGATAGGTTTGAGTGGGATGGGGAAGTTTGCGAAAGACAATGTGACTATTCAGAAAATTACCTTGTGTGAAAGATTTCAAATCATGGATATTTAAAATGAAGTGTGTGTTTGCTTCTCATTTGCCTTCCCATTACCTGTACTGTGGCTTTTTGACTTGGCATAGCCCAAGTATGTGGAAGGGCATCGGTTCTCACCCTCCTCTCCTCTGGGAGGTGGTTGGGGAAGTTTTTTTTGGCTGCTGCCTTTTAGTCTATATTGAACAGGAGGTCATACTGAAAGATTAGAGAAGCCCCTCCTGGCTTTTAAACAAATACTAATAATCTCTGAGGTTTTGAGATTAAAATTTGTCTCACGGGTATGCAAATATAAATTCAGGATAAGGCCACAGAGAGTATTGCTTGAAGTTTTGGCCCAAGTGGAATTTTTCTCTGCTTACATCCATGCAACTGAGAGATGAACTTGACTGGCTGAGGTTTGTCTTCAGTCTGCACAGTAACTGCTTGCTCTCATTAGGATTTTTTTTTTCCCCTTTTACAGCCCCGTGCATTACAAAATGTTCCTACTTTGTTTTGACTTGACCTTTCATAGTCACTAAAAATCAATAGACTTTAATGCATTTATTAAATAAGGAGGATTCTAGGGATTAACATGCAAGGTTCACTGCTGTAGTAATAGGAGAAAGCAAAGAGTGGAATCTTACTGCAAAGCCAAGGTGGGCTGCTGTGGTTGCCAGAGCACTCTGCTCCTTTTCTAGTAGGAGCTGGTGACTGGCTGCTGACCAGGCAGCCCAAGACACCGCTGCTGTCTTCTCCTTCACTCGTAAACTCCCTTCAAGGGGGGAGGAAGCTTGCTCGTATCTTTTTCCTTTTTTGTCTTTTCTTCTATGAAGGGAAATTACTTTTTTTCCTGCTTTGGTTGGACTATAGTTGACATCCTAGGGATAGGAAGTGATGGGACTTCACACACAGCTGGATACCATTTGAGCTTCGAAGCAATTTATTACAAAACATGCTTTATGGATGCCACATAGACCTTTACACCCTTCAGGTTCTGTCAGTTATGGAGAATAAGATGCAGCTGATAAGAGGATGCCAGGTTTTTGATGTTTGTAGGGGCCTTACAAGTAGAAGCTCTCATTTAAAAGCATTACTTGAGTAACTGACAAAATATAATAGGAGAACGTTGTTCTCTTTTTAAAGTTTTCCTTTGAGGTGGGACTTGCCATCCACGGTGTTGAGGAAGGAGGTTATGCCTTGTACACTAGATGAACGCTTATTAGATAAAACAAAAGTTTGAAAGCTCTTTTTTGGTTGCAGGTCTTGAATCTTGCCAGCATTTGTATCGGCAGTTTCTGCATTCAGCTGCTCTTTAGCCTTAATGTCTACTGCCACATGTGATCATCTAAATTTGCATGCAAATCCCCTTTCAGCTTCATGGTGTTGGCTTCTCCCAGTTGTGTTGTGTTACACTGATGTCGCACTGACTAGCCTGGTGCAAGAAACCTGATTTACTTGGGAGGACCAGCAGCTTGGACGTCGTAGAGTACTTCTCTCTAACTTTGCAGCTTTACTTCTGACCTGCATTTAATGACAGTTTTTCTTTGAGATGAGCAAATAAATGAGTAAAAGCTCAAGGTGCCATGCTGAATAACTGTAGCAGGAGAAGTAGGATGATTTTTGCCTGCATTGTTAATGCTCAGACAGAAGTTCCTAAATTCCTAAGCATGTGGGGATATCGGTGGCTGTATTTATACAGCTTTAGTTGTGAAGATGGAAGTAACTTGGATGATTGAAGATTCACTGACTGTAGAAAAGTCTTCTGTTTGACCAAGCTAAGTCAAAAGTTTTTAGCATAAGCAGAACTCACTCTCCCATCTTTTGTAACTCTGAATTGCCCATCAGCTTATTCTATACTGTAGTTTTTGTTTCCAAGAATACACTGACTTTTGTGACCTGATTTTGTTTTTTAAGTAATAAGATTTGTGCAAGTTTATGCTTAATTTACTGTTCTGTAGGATGTATATACTTACACATCCTTTCTGTTTCTAAGTTTAGCTACACATTTGTGCAAATCTGTGGTTTGCATGTAAATACAGGATTGGTGTTCTTTAGCATGCCATCAGAGACATGTCTGCATATGATTACAGAAAGCCACTCCTGTACATTTTTTTAGGTCTTTTGGAGAAGGAGTAAGAAGCTGAGCTTATTCTTACTATGTTGTGCTTTCTAGCCCCAAATACACACATAGTAGATAATATCCTTTCTGAATGACCAGCGTAAATGCTATTGACTTCAGCAGGAGGTTGGCTGAACCCAGCATACCTGATATACCAACTTACTTAAGGCATGGGTGCCCACCTATGCACCCATGGTAATGATTTTTCATGCAAATTTAAGGTAGGCTTTTCTTTAGCATTTTATCAACCTATCCCTTATGAACTAATAGTAGAGAACATGGATGTCCAGGCACATCTTTTCTCTAAACGTCTGTCACGAAGCTTTTTATGCCTCTTATTTGTGTGTGTTAATAAGGGAAAGATTGTCTTTGCCTGTTTAAAGCCAGTAATTCTCTTATGTAGGTGACACTTGGCAATGTATCTTTGAAAAGATTACAGGTTGACCCCCACCCCTGACCAAACAAAAAGAAACATCCAAACCCAAAATCTGGGAATGAAAAGCTACTTATGGCATGATCAGCTACAACATATTAAAACCAGAGTACATACATGAACAGTTTTCTTTTACTATGTGACAACTCTAACACAATGGTATCTTGATGTGTCAACAGGCATTCAGATCTCAGCATATTAAGAATGATTTAGAAGGAAGCAATGTCAAACCATATTGATCAAATTTTGGTGTTTCAAGATGTAATTTTTTTTTTTTCCCCATCAGCTGCTTTATAGGGAACAATGGTTTGGGTAGGTTTAAAAAAAAACAAAAAAAAAAACTACATTTATCACCATAAGTAAGAACCTAAATAAATTCTTATACTAAATGTATCAGAAACGGAATTTTATAGCATTTTTGCTTTCTTGGGACATAATCATGTCTAATCTGCAATAACAGAGGAGTGATAGATATGCACATGGAGGTGGTTAGATGATCAGTAATTGATTGTTTTCTTCTTAAAGAGCAAACTTCTCCTATTCCAAAATGTGAGAGCGCTTTCCTTTTATGGGGTCAGCATTGATTGTACATAAAACATGTGATAGAGGGTGTCTGGAAATGGTAATTAAAATTGTAGAGTTTTAAAAGTGAGCATTGATTATATTTCAGGGCCGTACCTTTCAGTTATAAGTTAAAGAGTAAACAACAGTCATTCAACTAGAATGCTCTGTGGCTTTTGCATCAAGGCAAGGAGGAAACTTGAAATGACAATTTGAGTTGTACATTTGTACTTGTTCTAGTGAAAAGTAGAACATTACAGGTTAATTACATTTAAGAGGAGAACTTACCTGGTTTCCTCTTTTTCAACTTCCACTAGCATTTTTTTAGTGATGAAAGCCCTTAATTGAAGTACTTATTACTTCGTGTGAAACACAGCATAGGTGCCCAAAGGGAGCGCTCTCGTGCTAGTTGTGGCTGGTAGGCAGGGAAAGGGGACCATGAGGGGTGGCACTGCTTAAATGACAAAAGTTGGCCTCAGATGTTATACGAGTGGGGTATATCAACACACTGAAGATCAGAAGAAAGGCATATCTTCTAGACTATTTTCTTAAAGAAGGAAGAAATTTTAGGGTTTGTTTTGTTTCTGGGTTTTTTTTGTTCAATTTCAGGAAGCCAGTAAAAGCTAAGGCTTACAGTGGAGAAAAGCATGAAGTCCTACTTGCAGCACAGCTCCTCAGTCTCCATTGCAAGGTTGTTGGCTTCCTGTAATTTCATCCAGATCGGGATGTCATCCTGACACAGGCAGTGCGGAATCGATATATCTCACATAGCAGCCACGTCAGCTGGAAGCACACACAACTGCTTGGTGCAGGTTGAAAGAGAGACACATTGAGGCTGCACCTTTGGCTCGTCTCAACATGCCATTATTTTGGCAGTGTGCGGTGCTAATGCCTATTAGTGTAACAAGGCAATTCAAATGAAGTTGAAAGCCAGTATATTCAAGGCAGCCTAACCGTGTTGGAAATAACTCTTGGTTACAATGGTGCCCTTATCTTCTAAAGGCAAAAGAGCAGTTCCTAGGGATTTGGTGTTGCACTTCTCTTTCTGCACGCAGAAGTTGTTCCTGGAGCACTTTTCTGTGTTATATGCTGTATGCACAAATGTGTCAGAATAACTTTCCCTGGGGCTGCTAGGATACTGCTACAAGTTTCCACAACAGTTGGCATAAAACTAAATGAATCCAAAGCCCTTCCAATGTGATGTGCCGCGTGTGGAAACAGGTTTCTTCTATAAGTACAAACCAGCCCATAACTCATAGAGGTTAGAAGGAACTTTCTCCAAAGGGTAGGTTGTTCCACGGTTCTCCAGCATGGATTTTTTAAATGCTTCCTTAAGAAGCATTTTGTATTAGCTCTTAAAAGGAGAGGATTTGATCGCTTGCTGCTGAGCTTGCGTGTCTCTTCCATACAAATTGAAGCCACAGATCCTTGGTTCCACTTATGGTGCATTCTTCTGGCTTGCTGCCATCATTGGGTGAAATGTTCTAGTGAGTTGAATAAAGCACATTTTGGTTCACAGCAGAAGTACAGACCATGCTTTCTTCTTAGACTTTTTAATGGGAGCTTGCACGGCCTGCCTGAGACAGGAAAGCACAGAGACCAAGGTGCCACCAAAACCCTGTGACTTAGCGAAGGCAGGAAATTAATTGGGTGAAACATGCCAGATCATTGTTACGGGATTTTATGCCCTGCTCGCTGTTAACATGCATGCACTTACGCTGCAGCAAATACGAGGGCGTAGAAGTAACTTAGCACTCAATAAATTAAGTCAAAATATCCTTCTTCTACTCTAGGTGCGTAGGAGGCTAATGCAGCTCAACAAACTGTGAGCGGTGGCCTGGCCGTGAGGTTGTCTGCAGGGTTCCAGCCCAGCCAGCTGACCCACCGCTGCGTCCACGGGCTTGCCCAGGTGGGATCAAACACGCTTAAAATGTTGTCCAGTCTGGTTTTAAAGATACCAAATGAGGGAAGGTTTATCATGTTCTCTAATAACCCATCCAAGCCTCTAATAACTCAGGCAATCGGGAAGTTTGCATCTTATTTCAAGGTTGAATTCATGACTTCACTTTCTCAAGACTAGATCTTATTTTGTTAGCATGGCTGAAAAACTCCCTGCTTCCAGAACCTCCATTTGTGAGTAGCTATGGATAGCAACTAAATCATCTTGTAGCCTTCAAATTGCTAATCCAAGCAACTCTGAGAACCTAAAACCACTGGAGTTGGTCTTTGTATGCCCTAATATTTGACATCCACTTTGTGGATGTGTAGGTGCAAAAACTGGAGTACTGTGTTACAGCAAACGTTACGTCAGTGCCAAGTAGAAAGCTCAAATCCTGGCTTGTTTTCACTGAACATTCCCCTTTTTGTATGTTCAGGGTTGCAGTATTTTTTGCCACCTCATTGCGCAGAGTGCTCGTGTGGTGGACAGTAGCTGCAGGAAAGAAGGAATTGTCTGTCTTGCGTCTGTACATACTAGTCAATGCAGGAGAAGTATTTTTTTTGTGTCTCATTTTGAAGGCTTGAAATGAAAGGGATCAGCCAGCCACAAAACCCATTGGTGTAAGTCAGCAGGACTTCAGCAGAGTTACGCCAGTTTACACCAAGTCAGAAGGTAGCATGAGATGATGCAGTAATTCTTACTACTAGAACTGCACGCTCCTAGAAACAACACAAATGTTTTAAAGAGGTCTTGTGTTTTGTTACTAGTAGGTTATGTTTAATTTAATAAATGTATGTTAGCTTTGGCTTATTATGCACTTATATAGAAGGTAAAAAATAAATTGTCCTTGTGAGATGAACCAGGGTGTTCATTGTGAGCCTTAAAGCGGAATGACAAGCCTATAAGTAGGTGAAAATTGAGAGTTCAAGTGTCTTCCAGGGAACTGCACGCTTACACCATTTAACTGGTAGAGTGGTGTTGATTTCAGGGCACAGGGCTTTTGCTGCCTAAATCGCACATGCTATCAAAAAGTCCCAAAGTGTTTTTTGACTTTTGGTAGCGTATAGGCAGAAATAATGTCTCATTGTTGATCTTGAATCACTGGACATCTGCCCTGCAAAGGTCACATCGGTAATTGAGAAGCACAAATGGGGTTGTATCTAATTCCTAGCCTACTAACAGACAAGCTCATTCTATTTTTCAGGAAAAGGGTACAAAGAAACTAAATTTTCACCACAAATGAAAATACTAACTGCCCTTGGAAATAAATGATTCTCATATTTCTGTATCAGCTGCTGGTAGTCACTGCCTTGCCTAGCAAGACTTGGACATTGGACTATCGTATGTCTGTAATAAATGATCAGATTAGCATTATGCTCAGCATTAAATGATCAGATAGGACTAACAGGCTCTGTAGGGCTCATTTCCCCTCCAAACAGTTCTGCTCGTCCAGTAGTGGCAGTTGTGTTACTTGGAATGACCTTGGCTGTGAGGTATTTTTAAATGTTGAGAGTTTGCTGCAGAAAAGCTAAGTAAGCCCAGTTAATATTACTGTAGCAACAGATGAGCATGGGGAACGTGTGGTACTTCAGGTATGTGACCTGATTGCTCACAAACTGTGTGTATGATTGCTGGACTAGAAGGCAGTGTCATCCCTGGAAAGGGAAAGTGGTGCCTTTAATGCTGTTATACCCCCTTCCAATAATATCAGCTGTGTGAGGAAAAAGTTTTTATCATCCCTACGTTTGCATCAAGAGGGCAAATTTCTGTTCTGTAAGGCTCGGTGACTGTGAGCATGCTTCTCAAAACCTGTCTTGCTGCAGCCAGGGTTTTATTTATTACTAGAGGAACTCTAACATCTCCAATACAACTGCTGTGTTTCATTATTAAACAGCAGAGTTTTCAGCTCGGGTTTTAAACCTGGTGTTTTTAAGTCTGCAACCTCTCATCTGAAGGACGTGGTGAGAAGGGCTTCCTGCTTTCTGAATTAGTATTTAATGTGTGGGAAGCGCGCATCCCAATTGAAGTTTGTCTTCAGAAGCTTCTAATTAGGACAGAGTGATTTGATTTTTCAGGAGGTACCTTTGGGTTTCCTGAAATAACAAGACAACCACAAGGGTGATGCAGAGCAGATATCACAGGTTACTGTCATCTTTGCAACTGTCAGAAGTGTTTTGGTGGTAAGTGAACCCATGCATTTGAATAAATAAATATTTTTTACTTAATTTATATTTTTCATGCCAAAAAAGCTGTCAAGTTTGAGGTATAAAGACTGACTTTTTTTTGTTTGTTTGCAGTGGCATGAAAATCTTCAGAAAAACTGAGTGATGTTTTAAGCAACTTCCCCACAGGATGTGGAGCCGCTTAGGTGTTATTTTCCATATAACTTTATACAACAAAGCAGGAGCAGGGAGGCAGGAGAGGCAAGTGTAAAGTGGCCTCTTGGGGGGTAATGATATGGTATGCATTGCAGAGAAAAGCAGGCAAGTGTTTGAAATTACTGCAGTCAGTCTAGGATCTGTGAATAAAGACAAGAATTGCCCTGTATCTGGCTTTCTACCACAGCTGAAAGGCTGTTCGTGTTAGCTCACAGAGAGTGTTTTATTTGGTAACTAAAGCCTTTGTGATCTCAAATTCTGGGTGCAGAGGCGAGACCTTACAAGTGATGGTTAAATTTCAGAGGGAGCTCCTGAACAGCGCTGTGGAGAAGGATGGGCTCTCAGCTGTAAGGAGCGGTGCTTGGTTCTGTGAAGCAATGACCGTGGCTGAAACACGTTTCTGCCAGAAGCTTCTGGACAAACTTACACAAGCAACACTTTTGTCTTTTAATCTCCTTTACAATGAGAGAAGCAGCATGATTGTGGAAGGATCATAGAATCATAGAATGTTTAGAGTTGGAAGGGACCTTAAAGATCATCTAGTTCCACCCCCCTGCAGGGACACCTTCCACTAGACCACGTTGCTCAAAGCCCCATCCAACCTGGCCTTGAACACCTCCAGGGATGGGGCATCCACAACTTCCCTGGGCAACCCGTTCCAGCGTGTCACCACCCTCACAGTAAAGAATTTCTTCCTAATATCTAATCTAAATCTCCCCTCTTTCAGTTTGAAACTGTTACTGCTTGTCCTATTGCTATACTCCCTGGTTAAGAGTCCCTCTCCATGTTTCCTGTAGGTCCGCTTTAGGTACTGGAAAGGGCTCTAAGGCCTCCCTGGAGCCTTCTCCATGCTGAACAACTCCAACCAGATCCATCTTCCTATTTTCCTGATAAACATTTGGAGGCACCTTGAACCCTCTTATCCCAGCAGACATGCACCAACGAGAGAGACTTCTGGAGACTCAGGTCTTGAATCAGCAATGTGTCATGTACTGGATTGCAGTGCTTCAAAACCTAAAGCTGTTGAGGGATGCAAGTCTCCAGGCTTGTGCTGCGTGACCACAGCGTGGTTAGTGGGGTCCGGTACGTGGTGCTGGGCTCTGGCTTCCTTTGCAGTTAGTCTGTAAAAGTGAGGAAGGATTTCAAAGCAAAGCAGCAGATGTGAGCCTTTGCCCTTGTGAATTCATTGTTGTTCCCTGGCGCTGAGATCCGCTGTGTCAGAAGAGGGCAATTATTAGTGCGAGATGTAGTAGGTAGAAACACAGAGACTTTTTGTTTCTGTCTGAAGTCACCTCGTCGAGCTTTCGGGCTGGTATGTTGGCAGCTGAGCAAAAGGCTGTTTATTCTACATGACTCTTGGAACAGTTTGGAATTGCTTCCAAATACAAATCAGTGGCTTGTTCCCCAAAAAGCTAGTCAGAAACTTTTATCGCATCTGTCAGTCAGTGCTCTTGCTTTTATGGGTCAGCTCTGAAAAGCCAGTGCAATTAGTGTACGGTGTGTAGTCTCCAGGCGAGCTTTACGGCTCTGCCAGTGCAATGCAGATTTTGCTTATAAAGTTTTAAATTACTATCTGTATACTTGTGAAGACCTTATCTATTTAGCAAAGCCACTTGCCTGGTCTTGAAACTGGCAGAAGAGAATCCTTGTTCCTTCTGTTCTTGCTTTCCCCATGTCCCGCAAAATGACGTAAATCATTTTCCCTCGCTCTTCTGAAAATGTAGGTTTCATTTCATTGAGAACTATGAAATTGCAGGTAACCTCTTTTCCTCATCTTTCCCTTTGCAAAACAATTTCATGGAATTACAGTCTGCTTGTGGGATTTGTTGATCCTTGCAGGATGAAGGTGTGGGCAGTTCCTTCTGCTTCTCCTCCCCTGGAAATCCCCTTGCACGTTGTCTTTGTGCGTAGCCTGTCTGCTACAGCAGATACTCTCTGCCTGTCGGTGTCGGTAGCTCTCTTCAGCGTTCTGTTACCATTGAAACCTATAAAATGAATAAAGAGGAGGATGAGGAATAACAACCTGCTTGAACATTTCTCGCAGGGATGAAGTCACATGTTGGGTGTGTTGCGGGGAACGTGCTCTGGACGGTGTAATGAGTTATTGCTGCTGTTTCAGTAGAGCCTCAGGGAGCCTGATGCAGAAATGAAGTTCCTTCGTAGTCCTGGCCCCTTCCGGTATCACGCTCCCCGAGATTTGCATTTTTCCAAAGTCTCTAACTTCCATTGCCTTTAAAGTAGTATTCCCCAGCTTTGGGGGGAAGAAGGGGATGACTGTGATTGTAAGACAAAAGTACCTAAATTTTGGCACTTACCCAAAACTTTTTTTCTCTTTGGCTTTTAAGTCCGTTGTTTATGGAACAAGTTTTTCCTTGTAGTCCCTTTTTTCCTCCAGAAGATAAAACTGCAGATTAAGTAACGTTACCCGTGGGAGCTCTTGTGATGGTTATCGGCTTCCTTTGAAATACCGAATTGTTCTCTGTTTCACAAACTGTAACACTGGCAAATAGGGATGTGGGGATATAAATTTTTGCAATAGTGTCTATTCAGCCACTGTTTGAGAGAGACTGTTTTTGTTTGTTTTGGTTTTTTTTAAAATTCCTTATTCTTGGACCTTAGGAAAAATGGTAAAATCTTTTTGGTTTGAAAGGGACCATGAACAAATAGATGGTGTTAGAGAGCTGCAAAATGGGAAGTGACTCTTCTGCTATAGTTCCTCCTGTGCAGTCCTTCATAACACAGGTCGGATCTGCTATTTCTTTTCAGTGATGAATATCCATCTGAGAGCAAAAGCAACATGTAAGCTTCACATGTAGCTTCAAGTCAGAATGCTGATTTTAAATTTAAAATCGCTTTTAGGTTAATTTATGAATGTCTTTATTAGCTCAGTACATGGAACCTGCGAGAGCAAAGCAGATTGCTGCTGCTGTGGTATCATAAAGGAACTTGTTTCTTCTAGCTTAGTTAAAATATGTGAAAATAACCTGCAAGAAAAAAATAAATTACATGCATGATTTAGTAACTCACAGTAACTATGAACTTGTCTACTAGCATAGGTTTCATCTTGGGGGGAAAAGAAAATTGCAGCTAATTTGTGACAGAAATACGAATGTCAAGAAGGACTGAATAAAACGGACGAGAAGGAATTCTTCATTCCAGGAATGGGTTTTACTCTTTTCAAAGAAATTTTTGGTTTAGTTGTGTTCTGCTGCTTCACCTTTTTCAAAATCCCTATGTGAGCATTTGGGCTTTAGCTCCTGGAAGAGATTAACAACTCTTCTGCATAAAAAATGCGTCTGACTGATGGGGGTTTCTCATGGTAACGGTTCCTTCTACCAAACAGACTCTTGACATGTTTTTCTCCTATGGGATAAATCATTCATAAAGGTTAAATATGACTGTTTGGACTATTGTTTTGGTCCTAATTCAAAAGTTGACTTAAGGTTGAAAATCCTTCTGTTGTTCTGGTCTATTTGCTTTTGTCTCAGATATGGTCTTTCTGTTGTGCTGTTATAAATTGGCACATTGCATCATGTTTGCAGGTAAAATTTTAATGAACATTCTTTTGTCAATGTGGTTGTCTAACAGAAAAAAAAATGGATTGCTCTGAGACAGCTCAATGGAGAGAAGAACATTTTGTAGAACCTGGGATCACAAGTTACTCTTAAGCGCCTTGACTCAGGTACTTTAAAAAAAAAAAAAGCAGTTAGGAGAAAAAATTTGTTGAACTATCTGTTTCACAGAAGTCTTTATTTTGAATTATAGATCACCTGCTCTAAGTTTCCCTCGTCTAAATATATGTAACACACATGAAGTATTTTACCTCCCCCAAAAATTATGGGAGAGGGGGACAGTCAAAGAGTAAAAATCTGGTTTACTCAACCCTGGGTAAGAGAGTGCTTGTATGATCACCCAGCCTGCCTTTGGAAGGCTTTGCATTAATGTGGGTTTGAAGAAGGGAGAAACCAATGACTTAACCTTGGAAAAAAAAAACAAACAAACAAAAAAAAAAAACCAAAAAAAAACCCCAAAACCCACTTGCCCTGAAAGAAAACTCAGTAGATGCTATTGGCTGTATTCCACTTACAATGTCTCCAGATGTTTGTGGAAATGAAAGTGGATTTAAGTATCCTGAAGAAATGTATGGTTGATGAGATCAGCTGGATTCAGGGGTAGGCATGCATCTTTCTACGGCCTGTTTAAGAACTTGATTAATACATAGCTTTCTTGCCTCCTGCTTTTGCTGTCATTAAAACTTCTGAAATTGTTGGGAAGAAAGTGGCAAGTTTTGTTTGTACTTTATTTCTTCAAACGGTTTTGAATTTACTACACTTCAGCAGAGCAGTGTAATGTACAGGTTGGTCAACAAAGATACTGAACTTGTCAAAAACAAATGTGAAATAACTGTGGGTTTTTTCCCTTGAATTTTACAGTTTTGTTTCTGCTGATGTGGGCTCTGTCGTACCAATTGCTGTGTAGTAAATTATTACTAAATGTTAGGTGGGTAGTGGTGATTATTTCAAAGATGAGGTGATCTAGAAGAGACAGCTTGCACAGGAAAAGCAGTCAGTCATATTAACAAAACTGGCAATAAATGCCAGAAAGCATCATCATCATTTTATACCCCTTTTGGTCATGCCGTTGAGCTAGATGAACTATGTCCTTGTTTGTGTTTCAGAGAAGAAATCTGAAATATAGTCACTTCAGGGAAAATGCAAGTGCCTTGATTTATTGATGTTATTTTATCAATTTTGCACAGGTTTTGCGGGGAGGAGGGAAGGAAGGAAGATTAGCAATTTCAGATGAAGACAGGCAGAAATGTTCACAAATGCCTGTCACACCCCAAAAGCAGTAATCAAATTACTGCCGCGAAGCAAAATGATATAATTGATTATGAAACTTGAAATCAGTGCCTAGAGCATTAGGAAAGCTGACAGTGCGAGCCAGTGTATTTAAAAAGAAGAGTGGGTGCAAATCTATTAAATATGTTTTTAAGGAGAAGGAATCTTCTGCAGAAGGACACAGTATCAGTAATTTATGGGCACGGACAAAATGCTACATCAGTGATTCATAGTGTCAGGCGGGGCTGTTAACATGATTAGAGTTCAGTGTTTAATTCACTTCCCTCTTTAGATGAGGAGAATTATCTCCTGTAAAGACTCGTATGAGCTGTTTCAAATGGTGTGTGGGGACACTTCTGGGTAAAGCTGGAGAAACCATTTTAAAGCAGTCAGAGAGGTGATGGGCATCGCAGGTTGCTGTTTCTTACGCATATGGTATCCCCGATCAAGTCTTTGGGTTTGTGTTTTGTTTTGTTGGTTTTTTTTTTTCCTTAAAGGACGAAACTATCAAACAGAAGTACTAAGTAACTAGATGACTTCTGTTTCCAATACTATCAATCTACTGCCAGCTCTCCTTTTACATGCACCCCAATAGCAAAAACAGAATTTGTGTGGGCCAACAGCACTCTTTTTTTTTTTTTAAAACACCAGCAGGTGGGAGAAATTGTAATGCTGTTGTTGGAGTAGGGTTTCTATTGTCATTTGTATGTTAGAGAGCATCCATCTCATTTCAGTTGTTGTAGAGGAAACTGGTTTAAAGCTGAATATTGCTAGTTAAGATACCAGTTGCTGACAAAACCGATTCCAGCACCAGTAGGCATTTTCCCCTAAATCTCTGAGTTCACATGGCTCTGCAGTCTCTGAAAGTAATTGATAGTACCACAATATTTTATCAACATCTATCAGTATGAGAAACCAAACTCAGCAAAACCTAGATGGGAACAACTCGTAAAGTTCATGGAAGACGGGTAAGGTTGGAGTTAGCAACTGAGAAGACGATTCAGGTGCAAGCCACGATTCTGCTGCTACAGTCCATCAGGAGGAGGAAAAGGCTGCTGGTCGCACTGCGTGGAGCAGCATTGACTTGCAGTCCCCATAGATGACCCCTCTCTGGGCAGAGCGAGCAGGAGCAGGTCTGGCTCTGTCTGGGCTGGGGCTGGTGCATCCCTTTGGTGAGTGAGAGGAGGCAGAATATGGGCTGGTGGCAGGAGGTGTAGGGGTTTCCGACTGAATAACCTGTCTGGGAGCTGCTGCCTGACTGCAGAGCCTGCGCTGGCTGCTGCACTGAGAGTCCCTGCAGGGCTGCAGTTGGCTTGCTGTGACCTAGCACTGTCACCCCTCTCCTGGTACGTGACCTGACACAGCTGATGTGTCTCATAGCGTATGCTGGAGAACAAGATACTTGAGCGTTAGGATGAAAATTTTGTCAGTTAAGAGTATTTAAGTATTTTCTTCCTAACCTATGAGAACCATTCTGTTGGCACAGATTTGAAGTCATTTGACTTTCTTAGTCAGAAGAAGAAAAAAAAAAAGAGCAAGATGTTCCATTCTCAGTATCGAATGAATTCATTTTTTCTGAAGATGCTAAAACCAGAACTGCCTCCTCGAAGTCTTATTGTGACTGTTTTGGTATCCTCTGTCCTTATGCGAGGCATAGTTTGCCACAACTGTTAAAGTACTGCTTGCACAAAGACCCCAGGAGTTAGGCATGGCATCGTTACCTTCATTTTATGGATACGAAGTGAAGCACAGAGAAAATTCCAGTTTTCAGGGCTGTGGAAGCCAGAGGCTCCAGGGGGAAGGGAACTAATCTCCCCTGAAGCAAGACTAGCGTAGGTAAAAAATGCGAATCTCCATGCTTCCCTTCATTAGGAAATCTGGTTGCAGTCCCAAGCCCCAGTACTTTAGGTGTTTGCCACCCAGTTCTCCAAATCTGCTTTTGGAACACAATTTCTATTCCCTGTTTGCCCTGCAGAGCTGCTGCTTGCTATCTTGGGTATCCTCCTTTTTCTCAGTTTTCAATTAATCTCTCCCCACTCATCTTGGTCTGTTCCTCTCTGGCTGGCGCAGAGCTCTCCCAACAACTCATCTGTGGGAGAGAAGTGTGATTTAACGGGGAGGAAAGAGGAGCTGAGTGCTTGTAGCTGTGAGGGATATTTGAGCTGTAGGTTTATTGGCGTGTACACCTCACCTTGCTTAAAGTCTGCTCCGGTATCTCAGGAGATCTCTTCCATCTCTTGCAGCTTGCTTTACACTTTTCTGGACTAACTTCTTGGCTTCATCTTCTGCTGCTGTGGGTAAAACTTTAGGCAGATGCAGTGCTCTTGCTCTGACCTTCAGTATTGCTCCCACAGCTAATAAGAAATGCCATACAAACCTCGATGCAATTTTCCATGGCTGCTGTAGGCACTGTAGGCAAAGTGTCTTATTAATGGAGGAACCACAGGGGATTTTGATTGCGCTGTTGCTTCTGATTGTCACACTGGCTTAAAGATAAGTTATGCTTGGGGTAGTCTGGCCGTATCTCCCCATGCATTTCACTTGGGTATAAAAATAATCTGCACCTAGATGCTTTTCTATTATCAAAGCGTTTTAGGTGAGTTTGGAATTAAAAGCTCCCTGTGGAAGACTGGTCTCCTAGGGGAGTGATTTGTGAGGCAGTAACCTTACTGGGAGCTGGAGGGGGAATTGAGGCTGTAGAAGGAGGAGGTTTCAGAAGGATGTGGGGAACTGGAATGGGAGCTGGGTGTTGGAGAGGGAATTCTTGCTGAGAGTCTGGGAGGGAAGGTATTTCAAGAGCAAGGTTTGGATGGAAGTCCATTGGTCTGAGTGTCTGGTAAGAACTGTGTGTACTAGGTGGGCTGGACATCTGCTGGCAAATGGAGAGGTGGAAACCTTGTGTTGTAGCAACCAAATAGTTGGGCTTTGTGGGAAGGGGGGCGGGAAGGAAAAAAACAAAACAAAACAAAAAACAAACAAACAAAAAAACACACCCAAGAAACTTCCTCTGGTCTAATTGCTTGATTCCAACGCAGCTGGAGTGATTGCAACTTTCAAAGAGGATTTTCCCCAAGACGAAGTTTCAGCTGGCATAAAAGCTAGCATTTGACATCTTTTTCATGTAATGACTATATTAACAAAAGAAGGCCTCGCTGTTGGCTGCCTTTGTAAAACAACTCCAGTGCAGTTCTTCATTCTCTTAAGTCGTGTGTGTGGCTTAAAGTCAGCTCAAAACTCCCGCTGAAATGCAAGCGGGTCAGCTTGTGCACACACACAGTTAGAGTGTTAGAAAATACTCCACATGGCTTGACAAAGGCTCTTTGCAATTGTACATTTCTGTTGCAGCGGGCAGTTTTAATACACTGGTGTTTGCTGCACTGCAGCATTTGAGGTTCCTATCCCAGAAGCAACTAGACAAGGATCGCACTCGGCTCCACCTGCTCAGGCATCCAACCTGAGACGCTGCAGTATGGTCTGTAAAGCCTACAGTTATTAGGAGTTCCTTCGTAATTAAAGGTAAGTTTTAATAGTTGTTGCAAGCACTGACTTCAGCTCCTTACTGAGGGCTGAATATTCTTACAGCACTGAAAACTGACCTCACTGTTCGAAAGGTAGTGGCCAGAACCTGGGTGTTTAATTTTTCTGGTTTCCCTGATGTGAGGATGGCTTTCCTTAGACTGCTGTTTGATTTTAAAGTTGTATTATAGTTCTAATTTATTCTCAAGTGCCAAAACACAGACTTACCTGTGCTCTCCCTTTTCCCTGTGGGATGCACCCGCAGTTAGTTAAAGCTCATGCCTTTGCAGGAAGTCTGTATCACCTCTTAAAGGCTGAAGTTCACAGCTTTTCTCCAATACTCAAAGCATCTGATGGGAAGGCTGGTTTAAAAAAAAAAAAGTCTAGGGAGTGTTTTATGTGCTGTGTAATTTAAATAGCCATCCAGATTTCTTCTGTGTCTAAAACGAGTGCAAGGGATAGGGCAGGACTATATAGAGAAGGAGCTAATCTGTATTTTAAGCCATTCCACCAACACAGCCTGATGGGGTGTGTATGTGGGAGGAGATTTCTAAATAGGAAACTGTGATGTGAGGAATCCTAGGAGCCATGAGGATGGTGTAAATGTTTTCTGTTTAAAGCAGAAACAGTCTGCTTTCTCTGCTGAGGAAACTCACTTTGCTTATGAGAGAGCACAGTTTATAAACTATGATGAATGGAGATGAAGCAAAGGGATGGGACTGTCATTCTGTAGACTAAAAAAAACCCAAAAGAACATTTCTGTACTGTTTTGATTTATTTTATAATCATTTTATCTTCATCTCGTTGCCATCATTCAGATACAGCTGGCTACAGGTGTAGGGAAGCACAGAAATTTTGAACAGAGCATAAATAAGAGAATTAACATTTATTTCATTACTGTGAAACATAGTCTGGATAGGTGAGAAAAAGGAATGCAAGATAAGTGCTAGACATCGGTTTCGTTATAATTTACATTTTATTAATAAATATTCTTGGAAATTACATTTTTCCTTAGCACCTTATTGTAAACTGTGGCTGATGCTATGGGAATCATATTTCCTACTGGTATAAATTGGCATAGCTGAATTAAAAGCATGATGATTTTCGACCAGCCTTGGAAGCTGCTCCAGTTGGACGAGGAAAAGTTATCTCTCTTTGTCAGACTGAATTGCAGAACTGGGCTTTGCTCTTCTCTGCATATCGCTGTGACAGATAACAGGCCTTTAATTTAATGGAGAAAGGCATATGAATAACCAGCAGCTTGAAATTAAGGCCAGACAAATTAAAATTAAAAGTTAGACACTTTGCTGGATAGTGGAAGACGATGTAATGTAAGACTAAACTACCGGGTCAATGGTACATTTCCTTTCTTTTGACGTTTTCAGATCATGACAGGATGCCTTTCTGGGAGGCTTTTAGTTGAACTGAAGCTATGGGTTTAATAGAGAGGTAACTGGGGAAACTGGCTTGTGTGACGTGATCAGATGAAATGAGCTAATGGTTTGTTCTGGTCTCGAAAAATCTCTGCTGTCTAGTGCTAGTTACCTTGCTCATGGTGGTGTAATCCAAGTCCCTTTAAAAAGCAGTGAGCGAGCTGAATGTCTTTGAGATGGTTTACGCAGTCCTTTAAAAGTGTAATTTCACATTATAAAAGAAATCTTGCTTTTGTGAAGAAGATGCTGTGTTTGTATTAAAGATAAATTGAGGTTTATTTGTTAAAGCTTTTTTTTTTTTGCACAATGGATGGAAAATACAAAAGCAAAGCATCTGCTGGCTGCAAAATGGGGACTTTTTTGAGTGATCACTCAGCAGATTTTAACAGATGAGATTTTGTAAACTCATCACAACACAGTATAAGGGAAAAGTATGACTGAGAAACTGTAGGTTAAAAAAGCAAAAGAGAGCTGGGTTAATATGAATGTGATAGTGAGTTGTGTCCCAGTGTTCTATTCCTTCTCTGGATGAAGACTACTGAAGTCCTGGGAAAGTCGTGTTGACACCCGCCTCCTGACGCGGACGAGTGAATGTTCTTTGCTGTAGCTGATGTTTGCTTGAGACGGCCAGAAGTGCCTATGACAAATGCTTCTGCAGCAGACTGGAGGCATTGCAGGGTGCGTGCTCCACGTACGGTTTGCTTGAAAACATCGTTTTGGATAATTGCTCTTGGTTTGTTCCTGAAGAACTCTCAATTTTCCTCCAGAGAAACTCGGTAACAAAGTGTCCCTTATCGGCTGCTGAGCACCTGGCTCCAGGAGGGTTAGTAGAAGCCTAAAGGGGCAAAATTGTATTTATTGAAGATCAGTGCTGAAGACTACTGTCTCTTTCTCCCACTTTGCTAGGAAACCAGATTTTGAAGGGTGTTGTGTTTCCTGCCTGTGAAATCATTAGCGCTTTTTTTTTTTTGGTATTTGTGTGCTTTTGAGCTGCACTGAGTCAATCATCTTCATACAGTGTAGAAAAAAGTATCTCGGTAGGGTTTGGTTTTTTTTTTTATAAAACTGTAGCAGCCCTGCTTGTGCACGTGGACTGAAAATCTGGCTCTCCTGCAGTCCTGGGCAAAACTCAGAAAATTCACCAGAATTTTACACAGAGTCTACTATTACCTGTTCCTTCTACTCATTGTGCAGGCAGACCCCTCACCAGGAGAATGTATGTCTGGGTAGGGACCTCCTGGGTTGTTGGGTCCATTTTCCTGCCATCATAAGCAATCACATCATATGAGCCCTTTCATTAACTGATCAAACTCCATTTTAGAAGTACAAACACTTTTTGCCCCTGCTACTTGCACTGGAAAACTGATATAGAACCTCATCTTCTGATTTCTAGCATGTATTTATTCACAGCTGGTTTGCACCCCCTTGTTTTGATGCCAACACTGTCCTTAAGTATAAGTAGGCTTTTGCCATGTGAGGGTTTAGTTATCTGGTGTATCCATAAGCAGAATTTAAAGCCCTTCCCAGCCTTCCTTCGCTTCCTTCGGTCAGGCCAGCAATGTTCATCCTCTTAGTCCTTTCCACACACTCCAGAGATAAAACTGAAATTACCCACATGAGAAATTCTTCTCAGCGGTTGCTAACGCTCTGAAGAGAAAAGAGGAAACTTTAAAAGACGGCTAAACTGAGAATCCTTTTAAATTTAACTTCTGTTTCATGGCCTTTGTAAAGAATGTTGTCAGCTTTTTGTTTTGTTGAAGCTGTGGCTGCTCATAACTTTCAAGCTGAACAATATGAGGGCCATGGTGTTTTTTCATCGTAGAGGTTCCTTGAGGAAAAAGTCAGAGACAAGGATTGGGAATGTATTTCTCATGTAGTAGAAGTAATTTGTGGGGGCTATTGTGGAAAATGCTGATGGATATGCTGGTGTGAGATGTCATTGTAGTCCTTGTGGCAGAGTTGCTCCTTGTGAATTGTGTTTTTGGCATTTTGGTGTGATCTGGAAGAATCTTTGTTGTCTCTTTACCACCTCTGTTCAAGAATTTGTCACTCGAAAGGAGGAAGCTGTCCTACAGATATTCTGGTCAATGAGAAGCCAAATTTCAGATCACTCTTTGGCAGGCAGGTGATAATAACTTGAAATTTAAAGAAAAGGATGAAATGACTGAACAATCTAGGACATGGAACAGCAGCTGGAAAAGTGATGACTGAGTGAGGAGATAATGGTGAAAGTCTGCTAATCTTCAGATGAAAAAACCTACTAGGGGATATTGTTTATTGTCTTCTGTAATAGAAGAATCAGGAAGCATCACATAAAAACTTCAGATGACTTCAAAAAATATACAGGCGATTATTCTTCACACAGAAACTGGTTGTAGAAGTCTGTGCAGGATAATCTGATTGCTGAAAGTTTCTATGGGTTCAAGACATGGATGTGGGAAAATGCATTGGAGGTTCCCACCTGCAAAGACAACCTCTGCTGGCTCAGGAAGTCCTTGGGCCACAAGTTGGGATTATTTTGGGAAAGCATCATGGTTTTTGTGTGCTGTTATATTTATCCCAGGTCAAACAGTATTTGTGACTGTCTGGAATGTTTAGTTCAATGGACCTTTGGTCTCATCAGGTCCAGCTGTTCTTATTGTGATTTTGTACATATTAGATGTTCTTGTATGTCTTGTAAAGTTTTCATCTTTACAACAAGTGGTAAATATTAGGGTGATTATGTTGATGATTAATATGTCTATTTAAATGCTGTTATGTGATAAGTTGTGTAACACAGAAGTTGGCCCTCAACTTTCCAACTGAAATCTCTAGTTCTGAAGAAATCCAAACTTCTCTTGCTGAGAAGTCATAATAGGTTTTATGGGAAAAACTGCTGGAAGAATCAGATAATGAGCCCTGAAAACATGGAGAGGGGAAGAAGTATTACATTCTGTATTTAAGCTCAAGCTTCTATGTTTCATTGCAGGAAGACATTTGAAAATAGCTATACCAGAGCTCTGAAGGATTCTTCAACCTACTGATACGAGCTCTGGGAACTGGGCTGTAAACTCCTTCAAACCTGAACAGATGTTTTGGTGTATAGCTTCAAAGCTTTGAAAGACTGTTTTCCCCACATGCCTTTCTATGTGAGGAGACTTTTAAGAGCTGCTGAATAAATTTTATTATCTTTTCTACAAAAGCACTATCCACATGGAAGAGGTAGGCTTTGAACAGTCACAGGCTCAGAAGTGAAACAGTGACAACATAATACAGGCCCAATTGAACAAAAGCGGAATAGAAATTGGAGAGGTGCACGTCAGCCTGTTTAGGACCCAGAGGGGTGAGAGTTTTGAGATGCTTCAATAGCTTCTTCATGAAGATAAGTAAACACAAGGGAGCTATATTGGCTTCAGCTCTGCTACATTAGATAGAAGAATTCTTAATGGTGGGGAAGAATATAGATGAATAACAATCCAGATGTTAGTCATGTTGTTTTATGTGCATTTAGAAATGTATCTGACAGTGATGAGAGAGAGTTGAGAACCTACAGAGTTTTGAATGGGGAAAAGTCAGTAAATTTAACTTGCCTTCTATCCTTTCCTCCCCTTCCCACACACCAACTGGGTGTGTATTGGTACTGGAGGCTCTGCTGTGCTGGTGCTATTATAATCCCTGCTGTAGGAATTTATCAGACTTTAAAAAGAGAAGACAAAGAAACATCTAGAAATAGGGGACTGAGACATAAAAATGAGATCCAACTCAGCTGAATTGCTGTCTTTTCAACCTGGAAGTCTAGGGTGCTTTTCAACACCTTTCGCCTTCTGTTACTGGGACAAGCAAAACACCAATATTGCACTGCGATATTATCACAGGTTCATTAACCTGCTTTGTTTTATAGTTTCTGGGGGAAAAAAAACAACTTAAAATTTAGGTGGTTCTTTTATTAAAAATGTGATGGATGGGTTTTGTTAATTTTTTAATTTAACTGATCCTCAGAACACACAAAAGACTTCAAGTGCCTAATTTTTTCCCCACTGCATTTATTTATTTATAACTCCCCTCCGATTCAAAGCCTTGTTGAACATAGCTTAAGTGGAAGAAACCAGCATGATGTCTGTGTGCGCTTTTATGTTTCATTCAGCCATCCTATAAAGCTTCTTTTCCACCAGTCACCAACGCCCAACAGTGTACTGAGCGAACATCAGAGACAGTGACATGTCTTTGAGAACTGTGGCCTTTTTTCTCCTGCAACCAGAAGGAGTAAGCCAAACCATTTCAGAAGGGCTCCGTGCAAGAGTCTCCTTACACTTTCTGTGTTGCAATTTGTAGTGTTTGTTCTCTTCTGTTTAGGCTTTTGTTTGCTTTGTCTTATTGCAGTGAGTTGAGAGTGCAAAAAAAAAGGAATAGGAATATTTTTATCGTAGAGATTTTTCAGTTTGAAGATCTGAACCAGTTATGGAATTGGTTTGAATTTATTTTCTTTTTTTTTCCCCCAGAGGGGAATGCACCCTTCAATCACGCGACTGGCAGGATGGAGTTTATTTGTAAGGTCAAGATCTACTTATAAGTAATAGCACTTCCCGTGGGGAAAAACACTAATACAGTTTGTGAAAGTTATTTTACTTGATGGTCAAATAAACTCGATAGCGCATCAAGAATAGGGTACCTGGCTGTGAGGTGACACACGCAGCAGCATTTAGGCAGAAGGCTTTGTTTTCCTTACAAATGTATTGATGGATTTTTCATGTCGACGTTTGACTTCTGAAATCATAGCTTCAGTATTCTAAAAGACAAAGAAATGAAATTGTAGGGTAAAAGACCAAACCCAAACCAGCTTCAAAAATATGGGAAACACAGCAGCAGAAGTGTCCGCTCAGGGGAGATTATAACCCTTCAAATTGCCAGAGCCTCTTTAGCAGCTACTTTGCATCTTGGGTTTGTCTGGCAGAAGGAAGATGACAGGCTTGCCAGGCTGCCTAATGATCTTCATCTAACATTTACCTTATTGAGGGGGGAATAATTCTGTTAAATTAACATCCTAGCATATTTGCTGTCCAGCTAGTTGATGAATTAAATAGCCTGAAGAAAATGTTTTATGACTCGTTTATCCATAAAAATTGCTGAATTCTTCACACAAAAGGGAACGACTTTTCAGTACTTGTGTGTTGCAATGCCTTACACTCCTTGTCTGTAAAAAATAAATAAATGTGTGTATATATATTTATATATAAAGTTTATAACTTTAATAAAAGCTGTGTGTCTTTGGGAAGTAGGAGAGCACAGGGGCAGATACCGCTCTTGGAGCGACCCCGGCTCGTGCAAGCACTGGTGCTTTGCCGCATGGCGTGTGCCTCCTGCTCGGAGGAAGCGCAGACCGTTAATGACAGCCTACAAGTCTGTGACACTGGGATCACTCGATCAATCAAATGTGGCACCTTGTGCCAGCCCAGCCAGCTGTCCTCTTCCATCAACGTCTGGAAGTGCCGCACCGAAGGCCGCAGGTGCCAGCTGCCATCCTCAAATAACCACTGGACCTGCCCCAGGATAAGGATATTTAGGGAACTGGTTTAGATTGGATTTTCTGTCTTGACAGTCCCTTCTGAGCTTCGGTTTAGAAAAGGAGAATAAACAAATTACAGGCTAATAAAAAAAGCAGCGCATCTATAACAAGGAATCCAAGCCTGGGGCTTTGCACTTATCTTTTGTAGACCTGTTGTGAAGGGATCACCATAAGTGCCTGTGACAGCAGGAGATGTTGCTGAGGATGCAGTTGACACGTTGTGCTTGGTTTGACCGAAACTTGGAACGTCACAGTGAAGTTTGTGGCTCACAGATCCGCCAACCCACTGAAATTTTACATTGCTTCTCTTACTGTGTGTTGGGTGTACCAAAGAGGTCAAGAAGAGGAAGACTTAATTTTATGAACAAATTTTATGAACATGCTCATTAGAACATTCTATAAGCAAATTTGCTTTCTTTTGGTCATTTCCAGTATGAAAGAAAAATACAGACTGTGCAGATGTGGAGAGCTCAGTCCTAGCTGAGGTTCTGATGCTGCTGTGTACCCCCTGAAAGCCTCCATGTCCAACAGGTCCACCACATAGCGGTGAACCAGTGGTTTTCAGATCACAGGCAGGGACGCTTCTGTGTCCTTAAGTGTCTTGAGGACTCCAAAGCTTCAGAGCTTGAGCATGTCAGGCTGAGGAGCTTGCAGGTACAAGAGCCTTGGGCAGGTGGAAGATATGGACAGTAAGGCTTTTAGAGTGGAAACCTGTGTTCGTGAGGCAAAAAAGGTTCCTTCTGCTGCTGTAGCCCCCAGGCTGATATGTGATAGACGATATAAACTTTTTTCATGAAGGTCTAGTGCTGTTCTGGACTGCAGTGCTTCAGACCTCGTACGTCTATATGGAGGTTTTTCTCTGCTATTATCATCACTAGGTTCTTGTCCTCACGTGGTGCTTTCTAGACTGCTCATTCTTATTCTCCAGCATGTTTGAGTTTTGTATTATTTGCTTGCTGAATGCAATCGCTTGCAATTTTCCAGGTTGAAAGAACGAAGCTCCTTTGAAAAAAAAACAAAAAAAAAATGTAATGGAACATCCCCAGGTTGAAACAGGCCCTGAGCAGAGCTGATGGCATAGGGCCTTTAATTTACTAAACGTCAGTGGTTTGATGGCAATTCAACATGACTGGTGATTGCCTGCATTGTGTTACTGCTGTGGCTGAAAAGGCTGTTTACCTTTGGAAGACAGAAAGCTCAGCTGAGCAACATGCAGAGCAATCTCCTGTCACCTCCTAATAATTTTTTTCCAAAAGACTCCCCAATTTCTGAGGAGAATAAACCCCTGGGGAAAAAACTTCTCTTTGCACATATGCTTGCTTATATATCTGTTACAAATAGGTCAAACCAGAAAAATGGTTGGGGGCTAAGTTCACAATAGAACACTTTATATCAGTTTTCTTCGCTGCAAAGTGATTCTTAATTTGACCAGCGGAAGACATTTGCTCTTCAAGAGATTTCTCTCATGTTTTCTGTCCTAGCTCGACCCAGCACTGCAATCTTAGAAGCATGAGCAGTCCTGTACGAATTGGAGAGCAATGGTTCAAAAAGAAAAAAAGCCATCTGGTTCTCATTAATTTACGGAAAGGATTGGAACATTTTCTAAGAGACCGTGCTGCACGTAGTGAAGGTAGAGGCAGGGGCTTTTCCATTTATGCTGACAGCTCGGTGCCAGTGGATGCAAACTCACCTGCCAAAGAACGACCACGTTTCTAAAAATGAGTTTGGGGTCCAAGGTCCTTAGATAACATCAGAGCTGATGGTCTTTTATCCACAGACCGCATTTCAGGCAGTGGCGGTGTTAGCTTCCTCCCACTGCCATGCGAGTGATTATGGAGGGAATAATTTTATTTTTTTTTTATGTTAAAAAGACAGCTAGGATCTTGCACACTCTTTGAAGAAAGAAGTTAATAATGTAAAAAAAAAAACCAAAACACCGTTTTTAGAGGTGCATCTCTACAAGTAGTACAGCTAAAACTGAGACGTGCGTACGTTAAGTTTTGGTTGCTGCTGGAGCAGCAGCCCCTAAATGGCAGACTTTGTAGCTTATTACGCATGGCTGTATTTCTGATGTGCTGCCTTCCTTGTAACATTTGGCCTTTAGGCCTTGTCTTCTGGGCCTTTGTGGGTACGGAGCAAAATTTGTTGAAGTACTGGTGTGGATGCTCTCGTTCGCAGCCGGAGCGGTTTCCAGGCTCCCGCAGTCCTACATGGCCCATCTGTTGCTGGCGCAAGCGTTGATGTACATGACTTGCATTGCTCTCGCTGCTGCTGGTGAATCTATCGCAGAGATCACTAGCTTGCTAAAGATGATTTTATAGACTCTGCAGCTGGTTTGTTTAAAACTAGATTACTGTCACATTTAGAAACATTTAGCACTACTGGACCAACGAGGAATAATAATTTAAAGAGGCTGACTTGATTTACATCAGTTTTTAGGAGATGAGACTTAATCAAACATAAGAGGTTGAGAAAGCTGATAGAGCTAATGAATTTGAATATGGCATACAGGGCCTGCCTGAACCATAGCACGTTTTCTCTGGCCGCAGTTGGTTCATAATAACAGAGCGCTTGCAGAAGTTATCAAGTCAATAGGTATGAAATCCTTTGTGCGAGGAACCGTGGCAGTGGGGGAGGAAATTACCTGAGCTGAAACTTAAAGTAGACAGACGTTGCATGAGATTTCGTTCAGTGTAAGAATTCAAAGAGTTAATTTTCAAGCCATTTTCATAATATGTAAGAGAAGAGAATTGGCAAATTACTTAGAAGAAGAAAGATACCCTTGTGAGCGGCTCACTGAAGCAGGTCTCTGGGTGGCTGCTCTCGGTGTAGACCTCCAGCATGTACTTAACAGATAGCCCGGGGCAGGTGTTTTAACTTCCCTGGCCCTCAGTTCCCCATCCATAAAATGGTTGTGCTAAACCTTTCCTACTCTTTTTTTGTCTATTTTGTGTGTTATTGTTATAGCTAGAGAAGTGTTGACTTTCTAAAGAAAGGCCAACTGAGGCAGATGCTGTGCAAATCCACGCTACAACGATCTCTGCCCTGATATTACCAGTCTAAATAAACTGCATTACATTGCTTCCATCTTTAACCCCCCCCAAGCCCAAAAAACACACACTCACACCCCCAACACCCCCATTTTTTAATTACTTAAGGACAGGGATAGCACTAAGGTCAGAGTTCGCGTGATGAGTAATCTCTTTTGTAATTTATAAATTGGAGCAATGCTTTAAGTGAACAAAAAACCCCCAAACTGTATAAGCTCATCATTTGAAATCCATGCTTGTGTGGTAGGAGCCTGACCCATCTCTTAGTGTTTTTGGTGGGAGCAGAATTCTGCCTGTGTTTTCTTCAGCAAGGCAGCAGTTGTAAATATTTTTCTGTTTCTACTGAATTAATTGTGAGAGATGCTGCTCTTTGCCCACCTCCTTCTGGCGGTGCTGGCAGAGCTCTGCTGGGCTTTGGAGGGAGTTTTGTCTCACACCTCTCTTTAAAGAAAAGCTGATGTGACAACAGAAGGACCAAACCCTGAGAGGTCCTTTTAAAAAATTCAAAATCTAGGGTGCCTGAGATGTTTTTGCCCACTGTAAACCCTCTTTCAGCTGAAGCAGCTGGTGTGGAAATAAAAGGTAGCTCCTTTCTCCTGCCTCATTCAGGTCAGGTCCTTCACTCTGCTAGAAAAAGGGATAAACTCTATTAACTGTTGATGCCAAGGTCCGCTATAAAAGATGAATATGCCGTAGGAGTGTGATGAGGAGAATTGGGTTGGGATAGGGATTTTTAACCAGCATCAGGCCTGACAGTGAACTAACACCACAACCAGCTGAATGATTGAGAGTCCTGAAGAGGTGAAATATTCAGTAAATGCCGTGTTTTGTGTAAGGCTGCATCAGTTGCTGAAGCTGTGGCTTCGCTCCCTTTTCTCAACCAAGATCAGAAATGCCTTGCTCTATTCTGGCTTTTTGATACGCTTTTGTCATAGTGCTCAGTAATGATGGTCCTGCATGGTGACTTTCTTTAAGGCATTGTGCTTACATGACAGGCTTGGTTGCCAAAAACAACATCAGGAGTTCTAAAGCGTTGTTTTTTGTTGTTACTGCATCAATATTGTGAAGCTCTACTTGAAATTAAATCTTTATTATGCCATATACTGTTGAAGACTGTCCCTTTTGCTTATTTCAAGCCAAGCTGACCATGGTAATTGTGAAGGGAGATGTGGCATCCCTGCCTTCTGCCTGCAGACTGGAGATGCAAAGAGATCTGTGGCCAGCCAGGTTCACTGAGGTGTTTGAAGTAAAACCAAACTTAGCTTAGCTTTAGCCAACAAAAGCTGCCTAGCCTTCCCCCCCCACCCCCCCATATATTCCCTCTGTAGGTGTCAGAATAAAGGCACCTCCAGATGCAACTGAATCCCTTTATCTTAAACTTCTGTCTTAGGGTATAATGAAATGCACGGTAGACATGGTGGTCTTTCTCCACTAACTCCAGCAGGACCCTCAATAATCACTCTGAATAGATGACTCTCCTGTAGGTGGATAAGGATGAGTGGGATGAGCCCCATTTCAGGTAGAACAGAGTCACCCCAGTTTCCTTCCGAGTTCTCAGGGAATGCCATGCTCCTTTTCTGTGCTCTAACAATGTAACAACATGCCCACTTTACTACCAAAATTGTTTAGAAACCAGGGGTGTTGTTGGAACTTCCAAAGGCTTACCACTTAAGTCATATTTACCTTCCCAAAACACCCAGCTTTAGCCCTACTGAGTATTTTGCATGTGCAATGTAGGAAGGTGCCAGTTGTGTCGGTCTCATTTTGTTAGAAGCAGTGCACAGTCCTGTTCATTTGTAGTTTTCTTCACGTCGTAGTTTTCTTCATGTTTCTAATAGCGGGTAGCATGCCGAGCTAATTAGTGGGCTATGGGAAGAAGTCACTGATGAGTACAGGCTGAATATCTTCAGATGAAAAAGCTACGACTTTCCTGTTGAGTTTAAAGAACAGCCCTACTGAAGCTTTGATGCGCAACCAGATGCAGCATGTAGAAGAAACCAAATCAAGGGTTGGAGAGAGAAATTAGTTCAGTTGTCTCTTATTTTCTATGTATACACTTCTACAAATGATTATTACCTTGTGGGTAGCTAATCTAAATACAGAGGTGCTTAATTTCTGCTCCCTAATTATACAGGTTGGTACAACAACTTTCATTAGCTCATTCAAAGTTTTCCTGAAGTGGGCAAACAGATTGGGATCTTCTTGTGTTTTCAGCATATCAACTTGTTTTGATGCCTAGCAATGTAGAAATTAAGCAGGGAGAACTGAAGAGCCATTCTGAAATGGGGTTCTTAATAGTAACACACTTAAAAAGTTCAGATATTCTTAGCTGTTTTCCTTTTATATGGGGAATATCAATGTAGGTGGAGTGGTTGTTGATGAAGAATCTCAGAATTGGATTGTTGATGCTCAAGGTGGTAGCTTTTCTGTTTAAAATGACTTGAAATATAAGTATAAACAGACATGAAATGCAGGAAGGAGCTACTAACCCGTTTCTGGTTATGCTGGGTTTCTGCTTTGGGGTAGAGTGGGTAGCACAGAAAGGGACTTGAGGTCACTTGCATGTCCTGCTGATTTGGGGTTCAAGCAGAGCTGGTCGAACAGGAGTGGTTTATGACCAATACACATTTCATCAGTAGGAATATTTCTTCTTAGCCTGGGTAGAGGAGCATTCCTCCAACCTACAATCACTGAGCTACAACATGTCCCTGTTGCACATCCATTTCATGGACATTAGGGGTGAGTACCCTTGATCTTTTCTACCAGATCTAGCCTATGACAAGTGTCTGCCTTTTCTTCATAGGGAATCCCAGGCTGTTCTGCATTGACGACTTTCATTGTGCAGGCATTTCAGCCTGGCATAGTTCCTCCATTCAGGTGTCTGCCCAGTTCCTTGCCCTGGTGCCAGGGGAAGGAGGCCTGTGAGGAACAGAAAGCTGGGGACAAGAGATGGAAAGGTTTTCATCTTCAGGGCTAGTCTATACAGTTGCAAAGACTTCCTGAAATTACTGCTTTGATATTTATTCCAGTCATGAAACCTGGAAGGAGATCCCTAGTTGGGTGTACAGTTTTTTCCTAACTTCAGCATATCAGTACTGAAAGAAGGAGAACATCAACGTTGCTCTTCACAAACCTCAATTTTGATACCTGCATGAATTTGTACTCTAAAGAACCTTTCCACCAAGATAGTAAGTGGCTTCATCATTTGCCGTGTAGGATGAGAAAGATTCACTGTTGGATGCTGTTCAGCTGCAGGGTTTTGAGCTAATACTAGATTTCTCCTTTTGGGAGAATGTTTTTGCTGTACTTCCTGCATTGTCTAGTCATTATTGATATCTCCATCTTCCCCCTGCACCCTCCTTGACTTTTTGGGAAGGTCATATGCCTGGGATTTACAGCTTTTTTTGTATATGGTGACTGTTCTAGTAAAGATGAATGGGAAAGGAAGCTCTTGTATGTCCCTCTGCCTGGAAACTTATTCAAGGTTAGAGATCTCAGGTGACTTTTATTGTTACCTTTTCTGACAACAGCCTCTCAATATGAAATATAAACTAAAATATCAACCCTCTGAAGAGTGGCAGCTAACGGGAGATAGAACTGAAAGGACTGGCATGGAGATAGAAATTGCTTATTGTTTACAGTATTTGTCTACTTAAAGCCCACTTCTCTCTTGAGAGCCTGGCTTACTTAAAGAAGAATTGCTACACTCTGAGAGGTTTCCTGTATCGTAACGGTGTTATAGAAACATGTTGTGAAACCAGCTGCCATGAAATTGAATTACAGGTGTTGTATTCTTCACTGCTTAAATTGCTCTATTATATCACAGGCCTCATCGTTTTGTTTTGAACAAATAACTGCAATTTAGTAGGAGCCTAAGAGATGATGGTATAAGCAGTCAGGGGTTGTTTAAGGCTTCCCTAATGATGGAAAATTGTTCTTATCCATCTAGAGTGTGTTGTCTTTGTCAAAATGCATGTGCAGTGAATGGAAAAGGAAAACTGTTTCCTCATGGCGTCTTTTTCCTAAGTTTGTTTTTCTGTTTTTCAATGTGTGAAACAATCCCCTGTAGGTTTTTAAGCTAGTCAAGGCAATATGGTCATTCATATTTAGCTTTGACACAGCTTCGATACCTCAAATTATGGCACTGGATGTAGTCAGATATTTCACTCCTTCACTTTCAGTTTGCTGGCATTAAGTAGATGGTTGCTCAACCTAAAACTTCCCATGTTTTCATGGAATAAGGTTTTAAAAGATCCTTCAGGAAATATTTAAAAATAACTCTCGGTGCAGAAAGCAATTATTGTTTTAGGCAATTATTGTGTAAGAATTCAAAACTATTTGTCCTAATCACTGCTCTGTGTGTGCCCACCCCATGCTCCGTTCTCCCCATCCCACTCCTGCCCACCTTGCGGAGTAGCCTTTTCTCTGATCTGCTTGGCAGTTTACCCCTGGACCTTAATGAATGCGAATCGCCGCAGTTGGCTTAGAAACAGCGTAATTCCCACAGAAAAGGGATGCTTGCAAGAAGCTTGGTCTTGAAAATTAACCTTGCTTCCCCTACTACCTATCCAGGTCTGTATTATGCTACAAAAGACACAATATACTGAAATTCAGAAAGAGAACCTGCTATATCACAGGGCCCACAACAAGCTTTATTGGTGTCCTGTACTCCAACCTGTTACTAGTCTGAAGATTTGATATGGTGTCACATGTGTGTATTTCTCCAATTGTCACAGATTTCACAGAAAAAAATGAAGCCGGGAAGGACAGCAAGAGCTCAGTTTGTCCATCCTCTTGCCTGAAGGCAGGGCCTGTTCTTCCAGGTCCTGCTTTATTCGTGACAGGTGGCTGTCTAACTTGTTCCTAAAATTCCTCAGTGATGGAGATTTGCTTACTTGCTTGGAAGTGTCATTTGTGGAAAGGCAATTAAATCTGCTTGAATGATCTTACTTTGCCCGTGTTCTATTAGCAATTAGCACCAGTTTTCTTGCTTGTTTCAGGGGTTTTTTGTGCAGGCTTTTTGCTTGTGACTTTCTGGATTAGCAATAGTTGCTTGATTCTTCCCCTTCAACTTCATGGCAATCTTTAAAAAGGAAAAAAAAAAATTTGGAGTGAATTCTTTTGAATGCATATTTTTGCTGATAAACCTTACATACCTTTTACTAAATCCTTTCCTCTTGTCACTTGAAGTGAGATGTGAGAAGATAAAACTGCTTCACAAAGTTCTGTGAAAAATTAATGCGTACTGTAATTTAGAAGCTGTATTGCTGAAGGGCATTTAAATGTTATGTTTTTGTTTTCAGCAAATTCTATTTTAAAAGAAACCAAATATCTAGTAAGGACTATTTCAGAAATTCCATGAAGTGCTGCTGATAAAGAAAGAAAAGAGGAGAAATGAGGGGCACAGGCTGCACAGCCTAATGAGGGTACATAAGCCTAACGATGCAAAATTGCAAATTGCACAAATTACAGTGCACTGTCCCTTGCATTCAGACACGCTTTTACCACTCTCAGGGCAGCTCCAGGTCAGGATTCAGCTGTGCAGTGTCGGGTGGCTCTTGCCAGTCACAGCATCCGCAAAGCCTCTGCCTGACTCCCGCCAGCACTGGCACGCGAGGAGTTGGTACCACGTGCCGAGAGAAACCTTTCCAGACTCTGAACGGTGCGGCTGGGTGAAGTTGCTGTGGGGCAAGCTGGGGAATAAACGTGGGATATTGGGGAAAAGGACTGATGTTGCGGTGTAATACCACAGATACGGGTTCTTTTGCCTAGTGCACCCTTGATCGTCCGCTCTTGGAGGCAAACTGACGCACCAGTGACAATACAGCTTCAGCTTCCCCGGTACGTTAGGGAGATGCCGTCTGGGCTCCAGCTTGCAGCCAGGGAAGTGTTTGGAGCAGCTGCTGGGCTGCAGGGTAAGTGTTCCAACCTGGGTAAAGGGCTGTTTGGGACAGAAAAACTAGAACCCAGGGTTGGAGGTAATGGAAAGGTAAAAAGGCTGTCTTACAAAGGAGTGTTCGCTTTCTGACTGCCTGCTCTTCCTGACCCACAGAAGCTGCCAACAGCGATGTCAAGTCTATAAAGTGTTAATGCAGCTTGAGCCAGAGCAATGAACTGTAACCAGAAAATTGAGGAATGTTTGTTGTTTCGGTTTTTTCCCTTGGCTTTTGCCAAGAATTCAAGCAAAAGTGTAACAACATATTTTTCTCACTGGTGTCACTTTCAACTCCTAAAATCCATCCGTATGAGCACATCTGTCTTACCTTTGGGATGTTGGTTGTTCCTCCTCCTTTGGCTTGCACAGGTCAAGGATGAGATAGGAGCCTTAGTGAAACAGATAGAACTGAAGCTTATAGTGAGATACCTGTCTGGCCCAGCCTGTGTACCTTAGAGATGTGATAACAAGATATTTCTTCAGCCATTCATCTTAGTAAACTGGGGTAATTCAAGGGAAATGTTAGGTTTCTTTTTCCTTTAGAAAAGAACAAAGCATTTTGCATTGAATGCAAAATCATTTGAGATAAGTGATGAGATTACTCAGTCAAAGCAGAATAAAAACTGGGAGAGATGTAATGCATTGTTTTATTTTTTTTAAGCTGCTGACATGATGTGAGAGTTGCTAATGCAGTATGAAGTACAAATGATATGCAAAATTCCCTGATAACTACCTGGGAATTCTCATTCCATCAGCAACTTTTGTGTTATCATAAATAAGACAGCTTGAAAGGCACTTGTTGCGTTTTGTATTGCATGGATAAGTCATTTGTGCTTCAAATGAACTGGCCTAGATTATTTTTGAAGTTTTTTTTTCTGCATGGCTTTCATAGGCAATGGAATGATGCTGAATTACTACTCTCTTTCACACTTAACAATTCAGGAATGGCAGTAAGGAGACGTATGACAGATGAGCACCTTGGTGCAAGCTGCTTAGCAATTGGGATTGTTAAAACTAGGTTTCAGGGAGTCAGATCGAGATGTCTGGTCGCCTTTGAAAATTGTTGAATGGCTGGATTTTAATTGTAGTATGTTTTTATGTTCCGATTACAGCTGGTACTTCTGTAATCAATACAGAATTACTGAATCTGTACTGAATCAGTATAGTGTGAATGTCTGTGAAATGCGTTTCTTTGTCTCTTGGGCAGCCCAGGCTCAATGCCAGTGGCTAGTTTCTATCTGTGGGGCTTGAGGAAAGGTCAGGGGAGGCAGGAGGAGACCAGGTTTCCTTCATGGGCTCCAGAGAGCACTGCAGTCACCCTGCATACCCAGGGGATACAGGTGCAGTCGCATCCAGTGTCCCTCCTTCACAAGTGGTGGTAGGATGCTGGAGCCTACCAGCATACTACCAGCATCAGGTAGGATGCTGATGGGACCAGTCTTTTTTCAGTGGTGCCCAGTGAGAGGGCAAGAGGTAATGGGCACAAACTTGAACATAGGAAGTTCCATCTCAGCATGAGGAGGAACGAACTTACTTTGAGAGTGGCAGAGCACTGGAACAGGCTGCCCAGAGAGGTGGTAGGGTCTCCGACTCTGGAGACATTCAAAACCCGCCTGGATGCCATCCTGTGTCACGGGCTCTGACTGTCTCTGCTCTGGCAGGGGGGTTAGACTAGATGATCGCCAGAGGTCCCTTCCAACCCCGGTGATTCTGTGATCCTTGCTGTCCTTTCCCTGGCCCTGCTGTGCAGGGATTGTCCCCCTGCCCACTCTCTGGCAGCAGGCAGGGGTTGCCGGCAAGTGCGCCAGACAGGAGCCTGGCCATGTCGATGCCTGGTACGGATTGCACAAACCTCACCTCCTAGGTCATTGCATACAGCCTGGTTTTCTTCCGTATTTCTTGAGACTAGCACTCTCTGTGGTAGCTTGGGCACATTTGTGCTGACCTTCACTCAGGTCTACTTGGCACCCCATACAATGGTCCTGAGATTATATTACTTAATATTTTCAGGTCAGATTGCCTGAAGCAATGAGGGAACTGGGTTGCAGTCCATCATGGTGGTGCTTTCTGTAGCAGGAGTCAGTGTTGGAAGGCATGAGGTGTGCTGGCCCTCCCCAGCTAGCAGTGGTCTTTATCCTAGTCTTCCTCCTTAGTGTGCTGCAGGGTCTGTTTCAGACAAACACGGTCACAGCAACATCCAGCCAGTTTTCTGGAAATCGGTTGTTCCCCTCAGCACATACTGGGAGGAAGCGGCCGTGCATCCAGCATGAGCGGTCAGAGGCCACGAGCTCAGGAGTGAAGCAGAGAGTGAATCATATTGATAAGCGCAGAGTTTGGTCTTCATCCAGGAAGTGAAATAAAGCTAATGGAGTCTCTCCAAAGCTTCAGGACTTGCTTCTCAGCTGTTGTAAATCAGCGCAGTTCAGTATAACTGAGGTTGAGGACCTGACCACATGACTTTATCTTTGCAGTGGACATGAGATGATTAAGTACAAATGCATGTTGAGGTGATGTGGGCAGTATGTAAGGATGAAGCAGGAATGTGCCTAAAAGCCTCCTAATCTACAGTTTGTTCAATCCATGCCATGATCTCTCCATCGCCATCTCAGTATCTCTGTATTAATCTGGAAGGCTCTCCTTGCTGAATATGATGAATGTATAGAAGTCCAGAAAGGCTTGGAATGCTCACGGTTACTGTGTTAAATATAATTATTTGGTGTTTCTAGCCCAGGTGCAATCCTGGAAAGCATGAAAACAGCCTGGGATGTATGCTCATGGTGCTAGGAGAGGTCAACGGGAGGTAGATACTCACAAACTAATTGGACTTCTGGGATTCTGTTTTAAGGAGTGCCTTCATATAAAACAATGTACATACCCAGCACACGGTAGCAGCTCAGTCAGTTGTTTCCTAAACTGACAGTTGTTTTAAGATAAGAGATGGTTTTATTTCACTGAGGCCCTTTTTCTCTCCAAGTCCAAAAGAGCCTGAAAAATATTATCTCATGGAAAAATACCTTTGGGTATGCATGTGAAAAAGGTGAGTGCGTTCTGCAGTGCTAGCAGGGTCGCTATGCATGCCTCAGTCTCCTTTCTGAATGGTGTTTATGAAGGAGAAAAACTGGCTTGAAACGCAAAGGATGCGAGCGGCGGCGGGTTTTATCTAACACGGTACAAAGTGGCCCATGGTGAATTGAGTGAGGTGTTGCTACCTGCGGGGAGGCACTTCATCCTCCCTGTGTGGCTGGAATGATAGAAACGTTATGTGTTGGCTATTAATGAATATTCATCAGTTGTGTGTATGTGGTGGGCTTCATAGCCTGTCATTACAGCCTTACCTTAGGCATTAGCGAGAGAAGGTGGCTCCTGCCTTTGGTGTCTGATGTTAGGCAGGGCAAAACACCTTAGCCTGCGAGCCTGGAAGGGCTAAGACTTGCTGGGTACTGAAAGAGAGCTCTGCACTGCTCCAGGAATACCAAACAGGGAGTGTCCAAGGTCAAGCAAACATAGGAAAATAAAAAAAAGAATACTGAGTAGGCAGTAAATATTGTACTTAGGAGGCTTCACTTCTCATCCTATAAATTTATAGCCTGAGTGCCTGCACTTTCCATCTCAAACACCGTTGCTCTGGACCTGCCTAGGTGGTTGTGTCCTGACTTTTTTTATTGTTTATAATACTTGTTTGCCAGCATAGTACAAATATCATTGTGTGGCACCTTTTAAAGCACCCCAAAAGTTGCTTCCTCTTTCCCCTCTTGTGGTGTTACACGTTCCCGTTACTCTGATGGTCTCTACTTGCCTCTAAAAGGCCCTTCATGCTTCCTGGTGCCCTTCTACAAACACCTGAAGCTTCTGTCCTTGAGACATCCAGAGACTTTTGGGTGCTGCCATCTTAGGCTATATTCTCCTTTTTGGCAGCCAAGTGATGAGCGATACAGCGTGGATCCTGCTGCTGTCTCTTTTACTGGGATTCATCTTCTCTGGACTTAGCTGTGTGTGACTTAGTCCAGCCTAAACTACTTGTTTAGGTGTCCCGTACAATGGGTGGGTAGAGGTGGTTATGGATGCCGCATATGTTGAAAACCATCTGTCTTTTCACTTTTTTTGGGTAGGACTAATGCACTGGTTGCAGTACTGCAATCGTTTAAAGTTTGTTAAGAGTCAGAGTCTTTTTATCCACCTAACTTGAATGGAAGTAAGCTGGTTTACTGCACTAAAAATCGGAATTTGCCTCAGAGCTGTGGATAATGAAGACCTTTTCACTGTGGCAAATTTACAGGCTAGACCACTTGTTGTGAAAACCAAATATTGCCCTTTTCTGGGTGTTGGGCTCGGATCTTCAGAGTCCTCTGTGGCCTGAGCTTTGTGCTGCTTTGGAAAGGAGGGGTTGGTTCCTCAGGGTTGCAGGGCTCCCACAGCGGTGTCTTGAGACTGGTGCCCAGGACTGAAACCTGGCTTCACCACGGCTGGGCTGAGCCCGTGGGGGAAACGACTCTAAGACCAAGGGGTCCCTACCCTTCCCTTCCAGGTGAAGCAGCGTTTAATGGCTTCACCTTCTCTAACGCAAAATACAGAGGAAAATACAGATTAAATTTAAACAAAAAAAGTCCAACTTG
Organism: Burhinus oedicnemus; assembly: GCA_008921705.1. NCBI lineage: Eukaryota > Metazoa > Chordata > Aves > Charadriiformes > Burhinidae > Burhinus > Burhinus oedicnemus. The sequence goes on from VFFE01006198.1 coordinate 361,854, forward strand.
AAACAAGATCGTTCCACTGAATATTCCCGCAGCCTTGCTCAGTGCAGTATTACAGTGTTCTTGTTATGGTGTGGGGAGGTGCCGTAGTGAAGAACGGAAGAGTATAAAGCAAATTGTCTCCATAAAGCAGTTACTGAGGTGGATGAGCGAGATTTTTCTTGTCGTGCTTGGCCTGTTTTTTGCAATAGGTTTTGCGTGTGACATTGTTTGCAGGGTAACTTTACGTCCCAGCTGATTACTCTCTCTCTTTTCCTAATACCTTGTGTTTGGATAAAAATGCTCTTTTTATTTTTCCTTTTTTCTTCTTTGGATTAACAGCAAATCACTGTTTCTTTGTTGGGTGATAGAGAAGGTTTTAATTTTCCATGCTGAAAATCGCCCAGCAGCTGTTTAAATGAAAAATCTGTTTTGTAAGAAAAACAGAACAAAACAAAAATTACCGGTAGCTAAAAAGTACTCACAGCATCTGTTGTTTAACTGTATCGATGTTGCAATTAACAACAAACCATAAAAACATATCAGCATTCAACTCCATTAATTTTATTTCTTTTTTCATTATATAACTTTATTATTCTTTCAAGTGGGTTTTGCAAAAGTACAAAATGACACTAATAATACTTAATAAAGGCGTAGCCAACTATATAAGCTTATTATAATTCTCTGTGAAGTCTATCAGAGATGTATAATTTTTCTTAAACTAAACAATGAAACTGATACAAAATTATAGCACTTCCAGGAAAAACATATGTGAGCCTTGGTTGGACTCACACCTGTTCAGCCACGTAAAGCTTAACTGCTCGTGGTTTTGTGTTCAAGAGTGCTTCATACCTCACTCCTGTCGTGCTGCTCAGTTTGGGATCGGCGTTGTTATTATTTTCAGATTTCTCGCTCACATGTTGCTGGAGAGCTCCCGAGGTACCGCCCAGTACGCAGACGTACGCGCTTTGAGTTATTACGGTGCAATATCGTGTCAGCCCTTGAGTTTGGTTTTAAACCTGTTTCAACTTAGTGTAAACTGGCCTAAGGTTGGCTTAAGTGGACGAGCGAGGCAGCTCCTCCTGCGCGTTCCCAGCCCGCTCGCCCTGCGAGCACGTGGGTCTGATGAGTCTCTTCAGTGCTCACACAGCCTCTGGCAGTAATTTAGCTAACTGGCTTAAATACAGCGCCTGAACTTAGGTGAACTCCTGAGCGCAGGTAAAGTCTGGGGCTCCCAGTTTTTTACACTGCCTGCCAACATCAGTGTGTGCAAGGTCTGGCTGACGGTAATTTTTCTAATTTGTAAAGCAGACTAGAAGGGGACTCATTCTGGGTCTTCCACTTGCAAACAGTTGATGGAAGTGTATGATGTTCATACGTGTGTACAGAAGTGTTCTCCCCACACAGATGATGTGTCAAATGGGGACGCTTAAACTGGTGCTCTGGTTTATGCTGATCATATGCTGCTGTCGAGGTGTGTTTTAATTCCTTTGGTTTTTACTTTTTTTTTTTTTTCCCCCCCTGTGGTGGAAGATGACACGTAATGTATACATGTCTCTGGGTTCCACAGTATTAAGTGTAAGGTCTGTATATAAATGCAGCTAATGAAATTGGGGACCGTGTGGCCTCAAACCATTTAAAATAATGGCATGAGCAATCTCACTCCATTACATTTGAGTGGAAGCAGTTCACGCTAAAGTGCTGCTTCCCCGAGGAGCCAGGGAGCCCTGATTGAATCTCTACTCGCAAAATGGACAGTGAAGATGAGTTTGTTGCAGGGCAGATGACAGCTCTGACTCCACAGGAACCGCAGCGCTCAGGGGGAGGGTTGCCTTGTGCCTGTAAATACATTTGCCTTTCTTCTTCTTTCACTGCTCTCTTGCAAGCGTTGCAGCAAAGGCATCTGCCCAGTGGTCGTGTTTCCCAGCGGCACTGAGGTACAGCACCCATCCGTGGTGCCAGTAGGGTTGTGCTGGGTGATGCTCTGCTCTTCCGTGCAAAGTCTTCAGGTTTTCATCCTTCCAGCTCTGTGGTTCCTAGCAAATAGTTTCATCATGAGGACAGTTCTCTGACATTGAAAGCTCTGTCCTATCTTCTATCAGAAGACTAATTTAAACATGCGGGGATTTTCTTGACTACTGTGAAGCACCAAGAGGTCCTTCTAGCAAGGGGATGGCCAGGCCCTGGCCCGGGTGCTTTAAGCAAGTGAACCTCCTTTTTATCCTATTGTAATGTGTTTCAGGATACAGAAGTTGTTGGGAGACACTTGACAAATTAGTTTTGACACAGGTTGATGAGCTGATGTGTGTTTTGCTGCAATCTGTCCATCTGGAGCGCTGCCCGTCACTGGCGGCTGTGTTGTTTTCTGGAGGAGGCCATCCCCTCCTGACCGCTTGGCAAGCAACGCTGATTTTCTCACCACCACTGGTCAGTTAGGATCTGGATGAGAAGCCTGAAAATACGTGATGCTTCTGCGCTTGGTTCAAGATCCACTGCAGATTTTAAGCCCGCTTTCCATTCCTGCAGAAAAAACACTTGGGGAGTATTTCTGCACTCTGGCGGAGCTGCTGTGCAGCAGCCAGCGACGTCATACATCCCGGTTCTTGCAGAGGAAAAAATGAAACTACTCCCAACAAAGACCTGTAATATTTGAATATAAATACATCTGACAAAAGTGTACCTGCTTGCATATCAGGACAGGACAGTACTTGACTATAATCATGAAGACTGACTAGAAGAAACAAGACTCACAATTAAGTAGAACACTACAGAAACCGGCTTGCAGGCTACCGGCCGGTATCGAGAGGAAACAGGACTTCTGCAAGACAAAGAGCAGTCCCCAAATGCTTATCTAGCAAAAACACATTGAACAAAATAAACTTGACTCTTTCCAGTGAACGTTTCATGCTGATGAGAAAACTTGGTGACGTCTTCAGTGATGGAAAATAACAGGAGAGAGAGAAGTTTGAGAGGGAGAGAGGAGTAGAGTTGGAGATGCAAATCTGGAAGAGATGCAAAGCACGGTGCAGCAACAAGACTGTGGCTTCGTCGTGAATCCCTTCACCTCTCATCAGTCCCAGCGTTGGCGTGGGATTGTGGACAAGGACTTGTGGGACGTGGGAAGCAGCCGAATGGAGCAGCAAGGTGCGTCCTGCTGGACCTATGTCCCCCTGGCCACAGCGGATCATCCTGCTCTGTCTCATCGTCGTTGTTGCTAACTTTGTATTTTCTGTAGCGACACAGGGAAAGGCAGGCTCAGCCTTCAGAAGAGCTGTGACTGTTATTAAATATAGTCTCCAGAAAAAAACCCTGTGCTCATCCAGGCTCAATCTGAGAGCGCCTTTTATGTGCAGCTTTTCCCAGCCCTCCCACAGCTCTACAGGCATATAATAATTTTACCAGAAGAAATATTGCAAATCCAAGGAATTCAGATTTAAGCTTAAGTACAACATAAACCTCGATGAGAAGGTTATTTTGCTGTACAGTTCTATCATACTGGGGAATTAATTTATCAGAAGCGCAAGAGAGGAGGTAGGTGCTTCTCTCTCCCACGTAGCTTAGAAATGTATGGGTGAACGAATGTAATGGTACTTTTGAATTTCGTGGAATTGGAGTGTGATGGGATTTCTTGGGAATATTGGAGGCCTCCCACTTCTGTGTGTTTTATTGGAAGTGGCATGTGAACAGTGTCCCACAAACATGGGTTGCAGGGCCTCGGGTTTCATTGCCAAGCCTGAAGCTTTCAGCCTTGAGATTCACTTCACAAGTTGCGGGGGGAGAAGGAACACCTGGAAGGAACTTTGTTATTCTGAATGTAGGTGATGTAGTTTATAGGTTTAGTTAGCCTGGCGTGCTCACTGGGGTAAACCCAAAATCCTTAGATGGCGCGTGTTACATGTCAGTGTATAGATGCTGTTAAATCTGTATGCTATTTGAAAAATGTGATGGTTTTAGTGCATAACTGCAAATTATCTCATGCTTTTATAATCAGCTTTGCCAGGGTAAAATGCAGTTAAATCCAGTGAAGTACAATATTTGTCCTGGTGTTAGACAGTTGGTTCATTTAATCACAGCTGCAATGAAGAGCTCATTTCTCTTCTCAGTTTGTTTCCAGTTTAGTTTCTTCTGCCTTTGAAGATGTGATGGCTGCTGGTTTGGGGGATCACTTAGTATTCCCGTCTTGTAAGAGGGGAAACACTGGGTAATACAAAGACTCTTGAATCTGTGATTCACCCTCTCAGATCATATTAGGATTTGGATTTCAGTTGTGTTAAGGACAAGAATTATGCGTAAAAATACATTTCTGAATTGTTTGTGAGTTTGGTGTGGCTTGGATCTGAGCTCTTGGTTCAAAACTACTGGAACTGCAGGCTAATAACTTTTAAAGGGGTGGAAATATAATCCAGTATCCATATAAACTGCTACTGTCAGTATGAACATTCGTAATATTTAGCACACCATGACACTAAATGCACTTTGACATTGTTAAGTTTGAAAAATTTAGTATTTCTCTGTTTGAGGGCAACTCCTCTTGGCTGGGCAGGTAATCTTGATTTTATTAAAAAAAAAGGGAGGGGGGGACGAAGAAACCTCAACAACCCCATGAATTTAAATATTAAGCCTAGATCAAATCCTGAGGCTTTATCACTGTTTCTATTTGTGTGTAAGGGCTTCGTTTTGACCTGATGGAATGGGCATAAATGAGGGCAGCGGTTTCCCTTCGCAGTCTTTTGGGTGGACTCGCCTTTCAGGCTGTCCGTTGTGTTTTGTGGTTTCCTCCCATTTTCCTGCCATTTCACACTGCTTGGTTTCCGATCTTCCCTCCGTCCTTCCATGGCGAGCATCTACTTTATTTTAATCTTCTTGACAGGACCCTCTTATCTGTTCTTAGCAAGCTCCATTTAACCCGGTCTGCCTTGAGCAGATTTGTATTTCTGCCTTCCCATTTCTCCCCAGGGCACACTGCGAGCAGGCCCCTCTCTCCCATTGTCACGTAATATTTTGATAATTTTAGACTCTTGCATTTAGGGTTTCTGTTCCCCTGGAAATGTGAAACCTGGAGCTGACCATGGGTGGGAAGTTCTGTTGTTTCTCAGTCCTCCACTCTTCCTCCAAATCCAGTCCTGGTCTCCACCAGTCTGAGACCTCTTCCTTTGCCTTTCTTCTAGTAAAAAAAACCCAAACCAAACCAAAACAGCAAACCACTGTTTTTTTTGTTTATTTATTTATAAGTCAGAGACACAGGAAGAGGAACTGAATGACGCAACGATTTTGGAAGTTTCTGGCTAAGAAATTTCCCTGCATAAGGGAGCATCTCCCCCAGGGTCTAAGAGCTGTCCCTCTGATTGACAGTTTAATCTTGGAGGGATTAGACTCCTTGCTATATACAGCGGAAGGTGTATCCCACTGAACATGAGTTTGGTGTCTCAGAGATTCCAGTGCATGTGAAGGGTGGTGTGGCGGACGGAAGTATTTGACACAGTTATGATTTAGCAGCAATTCAAAATTTATTAGTGATTTGAGGTAGATCAAGAGGTTGAATTTTAGCAGCACTTAATCATTAACTGATTCAAAGGTTTACAAAGTGATTTAACAAAATAATTGAGCAGTGACTTAATTACAGATTTGAAGATGACAAGATTCACACTAACTGTAAGGTATCTCAAACCAGTACATATACATATGAGTAAAAGCACAGATCTCAAATTAATGCGTATACATATAAGCAAATCATGTAAGTGTGTGCACACACACACAGAGGTTTATAACTGCTGAGATCAAAGATCTCTTAATATCACGAGTCTAACGAGCCAGCAGGTACCCCTTCTAACTCCTATGCATGCACGGGCAAATGGAATAACATCCACATCCATAAAGCTAATATATATTTATCATAAACATGTAAATGGAGAGGTGGATGAAAGAGATACTAGACTATAGTTAAAATTGCCCTTTTCTCGAGTTAGAGTAAATACTCATAATGCATTGGCATTTGTCAAGGGGTGGTAATGGAGGCTTGAGAGGGGTTGTCTTGCCCTGGCCTTCTAGTCCTCGAGGTGTCTGCCCGAGCAGCATCCCAACTCAGGGGAGATACCGGCCACAGCCTGCTGCGATCCAGAAGAGCTCAAAGGGTCTTTGCTAGAATCGCTACTTACAGCATCTGAGATAATTGACTTTGGTCAGGTACTTTTCCGCTCCAGCCCAGCCAGGGGGGCGATAGCACCACCACAGGTGGGTGATGGCAGGTGGTTTCTGCAGAAGGCATTTTCCAGCGTGCCGTGGAGGTGTTTGGGAGGCGACCTGGGTCCGCGGAGACAGCAGCAGCCCCTGGAGTGGAGCAGGCTCACCCTGAAAATTCTCTCATCAGTTTGGAGGGTTTGTTTTTAAAATCACCCAAGGACTGAAATATTTCCACTTAGCTGGAAGAGGAGAGCCTTTTACCCACTTCAGGCGTTTTCTTTTCAAAAGCAGTTTTTGTCAAAGCATGACTTGGCTCTTACATTGGTGCGTCTTTTTTATTATTTTTTTTTATTTTAGACTCCTACCTGTGTTGGCCAGAGTTTGCAGAGGAGCGTGGGGCAGAGGGCAGCGTGCTGGGGACCGGCCGCAGCCCTGCGCCTCCTTCCAAATTTGCCCCTCTTGTTCTGAAGACCAGGCTGGCAACCGGCTCCCTGTGAGTGGCAGAAAATGATTTTATACAAGTGAATTATTGCAGGGTTGGTGGCCGGTAGCCTCTGTCTGAAGCCTCTCTTTTGGAGCATGTGAAGATTTATGGATAGAGTTAGTAAATGCTGAAACACGATGTTGAGCGGTGGTCCAGCTGACTTCATAGCACATGTAAGCATCTGAGTTTAAGATCTTTTTTAGCAACTGAAACGTATTCCTGGAGGAGCTTGAAGTGGTCAAAATGTTGGGCTTTTTTTTTTTAAGCTTCCTAAAGGCTCACATACTGAAAAGAATGTATGAAATTAGAGTGTTCACATTTTCTTTATCTCATTATTTTTTTCAACATATATTAGAAGGAAGAGACTGTTTAGTTTCCTTTTCTCTTCTCCCTTGTGGCTGAATCCTTCACAGCAAAGAACTGCACTTTCTTTTCTAATTCTCCCCATTTGACATATGCCTTTGATAATTTCCATCCTTTCCTGGTAAATACAGAATTTTCTTTTCAGAAAGCATTTGAATGCTATTTTACAGTAGAATGGAAATTTCATTTTTCTGCAATTAAATTGAGTGAAGTCAGAAGGAAATCAGATAGGAATAATGAACCTGGCATATTATTTCCTCTTTTCTTCCTCGTAGGTATTTAAAAAACGAAACAAAACCCCAAACGAAATAGCCCTGGAAAGGAAGCTGTAGTGTCTGATGCAGCAAGGGATAAAGACTTTAATCTCTAACATAAATGAAGGAGACTTATTTTTTCCTCTATCAACACAAAGAGGTCACTCTGAGACCCCGGCACTGGAGTTGCTTTGCGTGGTATAGATTTTGAAATTGCGGTGTGATTCCACACTTTTTAATAAGCAGAAAATTGCACAAGAACTTTGACAAATTAGCGTCACTATCCAGTGACCTACCTACAGATGAAAAAAGGTGGAAAAACCCGTAAGAGTAGGATGATTAATTGGATAAAACATTACGTTGTGGAAAAAACAATGTGGAGTCCTGTTTAAAGCATGTCTCAGCTGGTAGCATCCACACTTTTTATTGTGTTTAATACCGCTGTAATCCATCAAAAGGTATCTAATGGGCTGCTCTTCAGTTCTAGGTGTATCCTAGTAGCTACTTTCCTTCTTTGTTAACATAAATATTAGTTACGAGGAAGCAAGCGTGGTTTAAATGTCTCTTCATTCCAGACAAAGTATATAATTAGCTTTAGTTTATCCTTTCCTAAGGGAGAAATACCGCAGTTGGTCTTTTGTTTCCCTTCCTCATTACCCAGCATTTGGCCAGAGCAGCGTGCTGTGGCTCAGCAGCAGTGAGATGTTTTGCACGTGTGATATTCTGCGTATTCAGAGTTGGCTAGAAATCATAGCAAACTTTTGCCCCAGTGTGACTAGAATAATAGGCAGGTGCACTGTTTTAAAACATCCACGTTCATCTTACGAATATGAGCTTTCTATTTCTTCACTATCTCCCCCAGAAAAACCCACCCACCCAACCAACAAAAAACCCCATCTTTATTTCTTTTTTAACACAGCGAGCTAGCTGAGGTGTGCTTGGTCAGGACACAAGCATATTCCTTCCCATGCAGCACAGCGACTGACTCTCTGTCTTGACTTTGGGTGACTTCTACGATAACTGCATGTTTTGGGTTTCATTGCATCTTTTTTTCCTTAACTAGCCCTTCACTTGTTCTTGTAGCTTGAAAAATGGAGATTATTAGATAGAGTTTCGGTGCTCTGTTGTGTTTGCCTGCGTAAGGTGTAAATGACATCAGGATTGGGCTCGGAGTGACCATGAGATCCTGTTAGGCATGTCATTTGAACGCTTTTTATGCACGTGAAAAGATGCAAAAAAGATCTTGAACTTGTGGAAAAAGATGAGCTTCCTGCAATTCAAATAATAGTGGGCACTTATTGTATCATATCTGTTCCCAATTTTCTTCAAAGGACTGTTTCTCATCGCTGGTTTTTGTTGTTTTGGTGGCATAATGGCATAGTTGGGAGCTGTAATTTGCAGCATTTTCTTTCTGTGCAAACAATACCAAGATGTTTTGGATGTTTAGCTGTGCTGTTGCAAGGTAGCTTTGACAGCAGGTCGATGATTCCAGGATCCACTGCGATGCCGGCGGGAGGTTGGGTAGGAGCCTGGGACAGAAGCGGAGAGAAGAAAGGAGGGCTGGCTCAGCAGCGTGCGAAACTGTGGAGCACTTTACAGCCTACGCGTATTCTCCCAGGGGACACGAAGCTCTACATGTTGCTCTGCTTCACTGAAAAATAAGCTACACTGTAAAACATGAAGATTAGTTTAAAAGTCATTTGACAAATTAGAAAATTGATTTAAAAATAGGGGGAAATTTTTTTTGCGGGGAAAAAAAGTGTTGATTGTGTTCAGTTCCTCATCAAAAGCATGAGACAAAACAAGCAGTGGCACATGGCCAGGTCTGTAGTAGTTATTTTCCTTTTCAGTCCTCTTTGCACTCCAGCTTTAGCCCAAGGTGGCTCTACCTTTCAGTAGACTCAAGAGAAAGTTAAACATATTTCTGGGCATTCATTCAACATTTTGTTTAATGTGCTTTTTCTTTCTTTGATGTAATTTTATTTTTCCCTGTTTGGTCCAGGAACAGACTTTTCCAGGCTATTCTGATGTTCTCCATAAGTTGGGTTTTTTTGTTGTTGTCTTAATATCTTGAGGTCTATAGTATGAGGGAAGTGATGTATCCCAGGGATATGTGGATTCACTTTCCCAAAAACAGCAGTGCCCAGCACTGCGAGAAGCGGTGTGTGGGCATGGAAGAAAGCTGCATGCATCTACCCCTGTTCTCCTCCTATACCAAACTTAGCTTTCTGGCCAAAACATTTCTGTGCAGCATCCCTGCCTGCCTTCATTGTTACCAACATACAACCCTGGGAGTGTATAGCTACTTGTGGTCCACCAGCCCCAAACAACTATGGATTTCCTCCTCCCCCTTTATTGCCACATATCCCTGTATCAAATCACGTATTTTAATCCTTAAATAAATGTATTTAATGATTAAATAAATTAGTATAACCCATTTTCCTTCTTTGAGCATCCTGAGGTGTACAAGTGAGCTCCAGGTAACACTGGGTAAAGCCACATGTGTCCAAATTAAACACTCGGCTGTGTACATTAAAAACATTATCTGATTCTGTAAACACAGGACACTGAGGTCTGGTGTCATAACTGAAATGAACTAAAGCAAAGTGAAACTCCAGTTTCCACCAGAGAGTCGAGAGGTATCTACTTCTGCAGCTTTATGCAGCTTGGAAGATGTCTTTATTTTTCTAGCTGAATTCAGCCCTGAGGGTGAATGCCTGGCAGCTAAATTAACATGACGGTCGCTACAGGCTCTGAATGAATTTTAGATCCTCTTTGAATGATCTGTGCAGTACTATCTATCTGGAGCAGAGCAGTCATGATGGTTTTGGTAAGAGAAAAGAGCATACCTTCAGTAGAAGAATTTTTCAAAAATATGTATTTTGGATTTAAATAGTACTTTCGATAAGAACAGTAGTTAATATCTGACAAAACTTTGTCAAATAACACAGTAGTTCATTTACTGGGGAACTGGTGACAAGTGGAACACGCTGCTCATGGCATCGTACCTTGTAGGTGAGCAGCACAGAAAGGGAATTAAAGATCATCCCTTCCCTGTGCACGTGTCCTGAGCAGGGCAGGGAGCAAAGGTGGTTCTTGGAAACTCTTGCTCTGGCAAGATGTCTTTGGCCGATGTGTTGGCTGAAGATCTGCCGTCTAATTCTGTTTTACCTATTGGTTATCAGTATAAGGCCAACAGCAACCCTGACGTCAGTCTGCGGAGTTGAGTACGGGCTGTTCTGAACCTGCCGTTTTCAGAAGTTCACTGCAATTAAACTCCCAAATGTTTAATGAGATGTAGGTAGATAATATTGTCTGGTATTTTAGATAACAGTCAAGATGCTGAAATGCTACAGGAGGAATTAAGGGAAAGGACAGGTTATTCTTGTTGAGGACAGAGTGGCTGGTGAGGGGATGGGGCCACATCCCAGTGGGGGAGGTACCAGTCCTCATGTCTTCTCCTGGTCCTGGCTGGTGTTGGTATTCAACTTGGGTCAAATGCCTCGGAAAATGTGGCACATGAAAGCTATCTGCAAAAATGACGTACCCATGATTTTTGAGAATCAATCTGTTAAAGATGATGAGGTGTTTATGGATACTACGTTAATGGGGCCGCATAAAGCTCTTCAGATAGCATGCTGGTAACGTGCTGGGAGCGGGGGGTGGAAGGTGACTTTTTAGGTAGCTGAAATTTGCACGTGGGAAGTTTTTACCCACACGAGTTTAACATCACTGCCCATCTCACCTGCCTGAATTGCTCCTGCGCAAGGCAAGTGAAGCAGAAGAAACCAGGTTCTTCAGCTCTCCCCTGTTTATCTATCTCGGGGTGAAATAAAGCACGGAATATGCCGACTGCCTCGCGCAGCTGCTCGTTCCTCCACGAGCCGTCTCGGCAGTGCAGAGGCACCAGTCCTTCTCCGTGAGAAATCTGAGTGTTAATAACTTCTGGCAAGTGTGCTGAAGCAGACAATTCTGTAACGCTAGCCAGGCATGTTGAGGAGTTACACTGGACAGTGGAAGCAAAATACTTCATTCATGTTTGAAATCCTCGCCTCTGCGCAGCTTCCCGTGGGCACATGGGTTTCACGTGGCTGCTTTCCCCTGGAAATGCCTCCAGCGGTGGTCTGGTTCGTGGCAGTGGCTGCTTATTTCTGTGAGAATTCCCCCTGGGTTGTAATTTTCTTTTTTTCCCCCCCTTTCCTTTTTTTAAGGTGAATGAAAGTGGTAAAGATAACCAGCTTTAATCATGCCTCATGATGGGGTGTCTGGTCCCCTAATGTCACTAGGTGGATGTGAAGTGTAGGCTAGGTGTATTTCAGTTGGGCATATTCAACACTTTTGTTTGCTAAATGTAAGAATGTAAGCCCTAGTTAGTTGGTTTTCATTAGTTATATTTGAAATGAGACACCGCCCCACCCCCCCAGTATTTCTAACTACTGTTTTTCTCCACAACATTTTTAAGCCGTTTTGGAAATGGATGTTAGGAACTGCATTGACTGGAGGAAGAAGTGAGTTATGATAAAGGAAAAATGTTGACTGTGTTTTCAGTACTGTTTTATTTTAAAAGTCATTGGGGAAAGGAAAAGCAAGGTAGGCTAAAAATTCCAGCATTTCCTTGTGATATTTTTCAGTTTAGAAAAAATAGGTGTTTTATAACTAAGTCTCACTTGAAATTACTGGCGCTTGCCTGATCCCCAGCGGGATTTCTCAAGTATGGTTGCCCATAACACATAAGGATCTTTCCTTCCTGGCAGACATGAGATGTGTCAGAAATTAGGATCTGTGCCATGAGAATATTATTAACTATATTGCTTGAATCCAGGAAGACCTTTTCTTATTCTTTAGGGGTGACATCTTAGAGATCTACCCTATTGATTCACCTCTTAAGTCTAAGCTGCTCTGGGGTAAGCATGTATGTGTGGGCTCTGGGATAACAAGCTGCTGTATCCCACTTAATCCACAGTATCTGCCCATGGGTAAATGCAAGGTAATTCAAGGCTGCTTAGCTTAGGGTTATGAAAATATTTGTAATCATAAATATATTTTTAATATCAATATAGTTTTTCTAGGCCAGCTAGCTCCAAGGGTTTATGGAACTGTTTTAGATCTCTGTTGCGTTGCAGAAGTAGGATATAAACACCCAATTGAGTGTCTTTTAGTCTTTATGTTCCCAATGCAAGAGGTATTTTTGTAATAGATATTCTTGAAAATTGTTGAAAGTAGTAGAATAGTTCTATTTTTAAAATATAATATATTCCATGCAAGAAGAGATCAACATGGTGCTGTTCAATGCTGTGTAAATATTTGTATATAAATAGAATAGTCCTTTTAAACAAACAACTCTGAAGAGAGTGGATTTTTTTTGTGCAAAGATTGCGCATGTAATAGTTTTCACCTACCAGTTTAGCAACACATTCACATTGTAATTTTATTTGCACGGCACCGTATCCTACAAGACGACAATGGCAGAGGAAGCAGTCAGCATTTCTCACTACATGAAAACAGCAATTTAAACACTCAAAGGTGTCTTGCCAGTGACACTTTCCCTGTCTTCCCTTTCTCTTTCTAATGGATCCACAATGGATATTGTTGTCCAGTTTACAGAAGGACAGTGCCTGGCAATTCACGCTTCACTAAGAGGTTTCTAATAGTTAGAAAAGCTGTAAAGTGAGATCAAATTTCACTAAGAAAATGAATATTCTTTCATAGCTAAATTAATATTTTTTAAATAATGAGATGTCTAGGTGCACTGTACTCTAAAACGGATGCCCTTCAGAAGTCTAGAATGAAATAGCATATGTGTTTAAGATGATACTTTTTATTTCCTTCTTTTTATTTAGAACAAAAGTGAAAGTGACACGTTGCTGTATTATTTCCAGATTACTGCATTATTCTTATGAGGTGGTAGGGTGCTTTGTATTTCCAGTGGCAGTTCTGAATAATCATTTTTAATGACGTAAATTAGAAATAATTTTTCCTTACAGGTCTAGAAGTAAAACCGTGCAACAGAGGCACTTTTTGAGAGCAGTATGCAGCTTTCTGCACAAAGTTTCCCCAGGGCCAAGCAGGGTAATACAAATGATTGAGGTCTGGGCTGAGTTGTTCGGGTTTTTTAATTCTCCTCCTCCCTATAGATTGGATATTAGGAAAAATTTCATCACTAAAAGGGCTGTCAAGCATTGGAACAGGCTGCCTGGGGAGGTGTTTGGATCACCATTCCTGGAGGTATTTAGAAGATGTGTGGATGTGGTGCTTAGGGACACGGTTTAGGGGTGGACTTGGCAGTGATGGATTACTGTTGGAGTTGATGATCTTAAGGATCTTTTCCAACCTAAATGATCCTATGATTGTATAATTTCCTTTTGTTCTTACTTTATGTCATATAAGGTGGTAGTGAAACAGCTGTCCTCGGATCTAATACAAGATACTTGGCCAGCATATGGTAGTAGTCTTAACTGGGGTGTGCTTTGACTACCAGTAGCTTTTCCTCCTGCTGCTGCCCCATACAGGTGGTAGGGATGACTGCCAGGCAAACACCAAGAGCTGCTTGAGAGAGGCAGAACGGAGCACATCCTGAATGAAAAATCCAGTTGCCAGCATGTTTCTCCTACTCTAAACCAAGCTGATTTTTTTTAATTTTATTTGTATTTTAAGTAGTATCAAAGAACAACTGTTAATAATGAAAATTGGGTCTGTAATATAAGCTTTGAAACAATTCACATCCTGAAAATAAAGTGTGAGCCTGAGCTGGTTGGTAGATCAAAGCCCAGTAGTGTCTGGGCATGTGAGCTGCTGGCTTTGGTGGGCAGCGGTGAAGCCGAGCAGCAGAGCCGACAGGACACCACGTGGGCATGCAGCTCTCCTGAAGTCCCAGGATAACTGCTGTGGTATTTCTTCTCAAATCCTGGGGCCCGGCATAATAATGCATCTGTTTGAGGTATGGAAACAATTTACATGAATATCCAAACAAATCAGCTACTTGGAGAACATTTAAATGAACAAAATAAAGAAGAGTATCTGGATTGAGACGTGACTGAAAGTTGGTAAGGAGGAGGTCATTGAGAGCTTAAGGATGGAACACACGAACATTTCATTAAAGCCCTGAATGCATTTTTTTCTTTTGCTGTTATTCAAAGACCCTACTTTTTGACCAGTAATGAGCTTGGTTTTAGTTAACTGGAGCCAGCTGTTGGTTTGCACACTCAGCAGTTCACCTGTCTCTGAGGGACAGGAGCACGTACGTGCGGTTGGTGGTTCTCACGCAGCATGAGTGGAGCAAACAGCTCCAGTACCGCTCTTCTGGGACTGACATCAAAGTTGTTTTGTTTCCTTACAAGATCTAAATGCTGCCTTCAGATACACATGCATGACTTCTTGCTGAAGTTCCTGCTCCTGCAGTTCCTAGTTAGTAGAAATCCATGTGGATTTGTTACCTTCAGCGGGGTGACGTAATTAACATGAGCTCAGATCTGGCCCTTAAGGGATTCTTAAAATTTCAAGCTAATTTGAGTATAACTTTCAAGCCAATGACAGATAAAATTAAATTCCTCCTTTAGGGAGTGCGATGGCTATTTTTGTTCATCTTATTCCCATATTCCTGTAATCCAGTTGTGCATGAGTAAGCGTATCAGAATGAATCCCACAGTGTTGATTGTTTCTGGAAAGGGATGCTGTAAGTTGGCTAAGAGAAAATACTGAATTAAGTAGTTTTCTAAATACGTAGCATCTCAGAATAAAATTAATAGAGTGGCAGATGCAATTGTTACACTGAGGCTAAGACCTGAGATTTGCAGATGGAATAGAAATTATTTTTATGTAGAAGAACAGCATGAGTCTATGAAATGCTTCTGTTCGATAAAACCCTCGCTGAAGTCACCAGAATTGGTTTTCCTTTGCGTAGGAATGCTTCGTTACCTTGCACTGACTTTTTTCACCAAAAAGAACCTAAATTTATCTTGAGCATGATGTTCAGAAAAGCTTTCTAATTTGTAAAGGCAACCCCATGAAAGACTCATGTTTTTGTATATTATTTTATAGACGGGGATAAATAATCTTCTATAAAAAGGCATGTGTAACAAGCGACAGATGATGTTTGGGGTGGAGGGTTTTGACCTGCCTGTGTAATAAGATATCGAGCTCTAATTAACTAAATCAAGCTCGTAACTGGCCATTAAGACTCCAGATGCATTTTAGTGTCTACTGGAATTGCCATTTTGTTGGTCATATATTCCATGGTGCCTTGGGACCATTGCTGGTTTGCTCCCATTAACACACAATTTCCATTCTGCCTGTCCTTTAACCTTATTTAGAAATAGCAAATTTATAACTAGAGCGCCTGGCAAGATGGTGTGTGGTATTTGGAGCTGCTCCTGGTTCTACCGGAAATCTCAGCTGCCTGGCAAAGGCGCTGTTGTAAAAACAGCAAAGAGATTAACCAAAATTAATTTACTTGCAAGCTTTGAGGTGAAGAAGAAATTTTTCTCCAGATCAGAGTCAAGAACTGTTTTCAGGTTTCTTTTTGTTTTCCTTTTCTGCATAGGACCTGCTGCCCTTCTGGGATCATCTGGGTGTTTTCATCCAACTTCTGCCTTCCTTCTGTTGATGTCTGTTGTTTTCTTTGTGGAACCCTTTCTGGTTCAGGCCTGGTTTCCTGGAACTAATTTGCAATTCTCCATTGGGAGTGTCGCGTAGTTGGGAAACGGGAGATGTAGTGGCTGTTCTGGGATGGTGCGGCTGAGTGTTGCAGCTTTGCAGGGGCTGGACTGAGCCTGCTGCAGTTCTGTGTTCCCATGATTACCCCTACACATGGAAGTCGCAGCTGAGAGCAACGTGATTTTAAAAGCATGACTCTCTCCTGTCCCCTTGCCACGACATGTTGCTATTCAGGGTACTTTATGTGCTGGTGTAATTATTTCAAAAGAGTAGAAATTTGACGGTAGGAATAGCATCTGTAAATTTTTAGTTCTCTGATGATGGGAATGTTGGAGAGGCTTGACAGCGCCATGGTCATCATCATATACATTTAATAAGAGCAGTTGTATGCCCAGGGAGCTGGTTGAGTCACCATCCCTACATGTGTTTAAAAGTCATGTAGATGTGGTGCTTAGAGACATGGTTTAGTGGCAGACCTGGTAGAGTAGGGTCAATGGTTGGACTAGATGATCTTAAAGGTCTTTTCCAACCTAAATGATTCTATGATTCTATGATTCTAAGTGTCAGCTGAATATTAAAAGCATATTATTTAACACAGATCTCTGCATGGCTGCTAACTGTGCATTTGACCAATTCATGTAAACATGATATATCACTCAATTTTATAAAATTTAAGGTAATTTAACAATTAATCTTCACTTAATTAAGACTATGATTTTGGCAATCTATCGTTTAGTGATTGCTGTAGACTCTTTGAAGCAGTCAAGCCAAATGCTCTTGATTCATTCATTTATTTATTTATTTTATTTTTACTTCTTTTTGAGAGGTTGTTTAAGGGAAGCACCTATGAGGTAAAAGTCGGAGAAATCGTATAAAGTGTGTGTGTAGCTGAAATACTGCCCTGACCAGCCCATCTGGCTTTGAAAGCGTTGTGCTGCATTACAAGTAGCTAAGTATCTTCAGAAGTGTATTCATGGAGACTGTATGACAAACAAGCCTGTTCATACTGCTTGGAGAGTAAGTATGGAGCTCCAGAGGTGAAGAAAGCTTTATTAATCCCACCTCTGGTCCTTCAGCCAAATTGATTTTTGACATGACTATTGAAGACTACTATTTTTTTCTCAATTGAATGTTCCTTTTTCTGAAGTGCTACAGAGAGTACTGAAAGTGTACACTTTTTTCTGGTGAGAAACTAAGGCTGAAACTCTACGGGAGGAATTTAGTGAACATTAAAGAAGCAGTCATTTAAATTATGGAGAAAAGGCAATAAATCACTGTGCTAGCTACTCATTCTGAACTTCATCTCATTTAGAGACTTTTTTCCATGTTGACAGAATTAAAATATTAATTTGGTTTTCAATGAATCTTTCAGCTGCACTTTATATTTCTGCCTGAGGTTTTTATAGATTTTGTCACTTTAAAAAATGTATTACTAAGGGCAGGGTTTTAATTATCTGATTTCCTTTTCCATTTAAACTTCCAGACTGAATTTCATCTAAAGATCATATCTGCCATGTATTTGATTATTGGATGTAGATCAATCATCTGAAGATATCTGTCACATACGTTGGAGAATAAAGTTCAGAAATTCGTATCTGCTGCTACTCCTGTTGAGTTATCCCATTTAGATGCAGTACAGCTCAGGCAAGCAAATCCGCCCTGGATGCACCACTGCACTTGAAAGGTGGTCATGGAGCTGGGCTGGGAAAGGAGAGCAGCTTGAGGCCCAGAGACTAGTAAAATTAACTCCGTTAAAGTTAACAAAAAAAAATTAAATAGGGTAAAATATTTCCAGATCTTAAATTTCCAAAAATAAAAGCACATGCCCAAGTCATACTGCATTGTGATAATGTCTGGGTGGTCTTAGGAAAGGAAGTAGGATTATCCTTCTCAGAGACCTTGCCCAGGCAGTCCCTCAGGCAATACACTGGGTATGTATTTCCTGGTAAACTGTACCGTCGCGACATTTCCAGCACAGTCAAAAAAAGTAACAAAGGAACCTCTTTGGTCTGGTTTTGCTGTGCAGAGCATGGGCGATCCTTTGGTCTTGTACAGTCACGAGTAGTCTCTTGCTTTGTAAAAACTGGACATCTCTTCAGCTGGCGCTGCTTCTTCTCGTCTTCCCAATAATTAAATTATTCCCTAAACATTTATTGTGATGTAAATGGCTAAAGAAATCAGGTTCTCCCCCGTTGCAGACAAATGCAACGTCCCCACAAAGTAAGTGCAGCTGCAGCATGCTACGGAAACCACTGCAAAGTGATGGCTGATTAATTGTCTTCAAGTTCTAGGCTTGAATATGCTGTTTTAATTGCCTGCAAGGCTTTTTGTTCCAGCATATATAGAAAATGAAATATTGACAGTCTCACGTGACATAACACAGTTGTTGGTGCTCTTGCAGCTGCTGCATCTGGTGTCAGGGGCAGGCAGAGTTCATGGAAATGGAAAAATGGGGGGAAGAGCAAGATGTTGGACAACGAAACCATTTTTAGCTTAATAAGGTAAACTGGCTGTAAAGATTTCAATCACCTGCTCTGCTCTGGAGGATCCTGTGTGGCCTGGTTGCACACCCAGGGTCTGAAACACAGACTTGGCTTCTGTGTCCCTGACAGTAATTCCACACATAATGAGAGCTTCTTAATTAGTCCTGTTCCACAGGAACACTTACTCTCCACTTATGTAATGAATTTTCTGTAAGTAAAAGTATAGTACAATAATTGTGATGCATGATGGGCGTGTTTAGATAACCCTCCTATTATTTTAGGAAGTGCAGTACTTCAAAGAAAACTTATCCCAAGGTGTCCCTTAAACTTTTCTTTTGTAATACCCTCTGGATTACTCTCCTATCTCTCTCCTTTGATATGTTAATTCAGTCATTTCCCTATCAGGGCTCATTGCTCCTGCTTTTTTCTTCTTCTTTTTTTTTTTTTTTAAAAATGTAATTTAATTTTGTGGAGAGTTAATG
>VFFE01006198.1:380747-539189 GCA_008921705.1 Burhinus oedicnemus
TTTTTTTTTTTTTTTTTTTTTTTTTTTTTTACTAGCAGCCAAGTCTAAAAAATGCTCTTACCTTTTTTTGATGGTTTTGCGTTCGCAAGCCTGTACTTTGCAATTTGCTTCTATCAACTGGACTTTTAATAATATCCATAGATCATCGTGGTTATGTCATTGCCCAGTTACAGCTCTCTACCTAACCAGTTATATGCTAAAGGCAAGAATTAGAGCATGTGTTGATCATTACTGGGCATGTTATTACCTTGTTTCAGCCAGGAACTCTGGAAGATGCTTTTTTTCCATTATTTGAGGCTCAGGAACTAGAAGACAGACCATGAAATTGTTTGCTTTGTTTACAGGCCAAAAAGCGGTGGATGTGCTCTCTAGCAAAGTAATAGTCCTCTCCAGTCTGAGCTTTATCACTGACTGCTGTTGCCCAGATAGGAGATGTGGAGTAGGTATGAGCATCTGTAGCTTGCATCTACAGCAGGATAGTAGAGAGTAAGAAGAAGTAGTAGAACTCATGCTAGCATACAAACATGTACCCAGAGAAAAAATATGAAGTGCATCATTATTTTAAGCTCCTAACAATATGAAAATCTCGTTCAGAGTATTATAATGAGAAGTAGCTATGTGATAGCTACTCAAAATTGTCCACAAGGAGTTGATTTAAAGTAGAAATTTCCTGTAGTTGGTGGGAGCAGAAGAGAAAGATGTTCCCTTTCTGAGAGGAGTGAAAAATCTGTTTAAAAACCAAACAAAACAAAAGAACCACAAAAGAGATGTAATAGAAACATTTTGTTAAAATTTCGAAGTGTAGCTGAACCCAAGCCTGGAGATTCCTCTTTGAGCTGTGTTTCTCCTGCAGCTCCAGGCCCCAGTCACCCCGTTGGTGGACAGCTCAAGCAGGGATCAGAAGCCCTGGGAGCCCACGTCATACCAGAGACAGCCTGGAAAATCACGGCTCTTTGGTTGCTGTACCAGAGCTGCTGGGCTCTGTCTGTGGCACTGAGTTAGGAGAGCTGTGAGAACTGCAGCACAAGATGGGTCTTCAGGCTTACTGCTTTGGAAGAGGGAAGTTGTGACCTGCGTGCCCCAAGAAGCCTCTCATTCCTGGGGCTTCTTCTCTGCCTTACCAGGCCGCTTGGTGAGAGCACTCAGAGCTGCAGAGAACAGCCTGATGAGTAGCTTGGTGACAGCAAACTTCAGGAAAGAAAAAGCCAATGTCAAATGTCAAAGGCTTGAGAAAACCTGGTTTCTGGTTTATCTTCTCCTCCATGTACCCAGGTGCTGCTCGGAGGCTGAAGGTCTGCCTGTGGGGAAGGAAGCTGCAGGCTTGGCCTGGTTTATGCTGATGGGTTGATATTTTGGCACTAATTAGCACTGTTGTAAATGTTCATTGCGTCCTGCATCACTAACCAGTCAAGCGGCTGAGCGTCCTCACTCTTCCAAGCTGGAGCTGCATTTTCCTGGCAAAGGCCAGTAGTGTTAAACAGCAGTGTACGTTGCCCACCCTTAGTAATGATGAAGCTCAGCAGCATGGGAATTGCCTAGATAAATGAGATGCTGATAAAGAACTACCAACTTAAGATCTTGTAAAGGCAGTGAGATTTCTTGGAGGAGTACAAAACTATTTTCAGCCACTGATTTGCTCCTGTAGCATAAATGTAGGCATGATAAAATATGCAGATAATGTTTCATAGTAACCATCTTCTGATAGATAATAATGGCAAAGAAAAATAGAGTCGTAAGTTTGTTTAGTACTATTTCCTTCTGCAGGTTGTTACTACTGACTATACACACTGAGTAGCAGGTAGGTAGTTACAAAGCATGCCAAGGACAAATAAATGCATTTTCACCTTTTATACTTGCATAGATCATTACCCCATTACAGACAGGTTGCAGCCTTGTGTTCTGTAAAACGTACTGCAGTCTTGACCCTACGTAACTGCGTCATACCCCGGCAGTATGAAGCTGTGTGGGAAGATGTTTTGGCATACATTTCCATAATGGAATACCTTAAATTTGCTTATGCAAAACAGATTGGAAGTGATTCACTAGTGTGTGAGCAAATTTTGCAAGGAACTTCTTACAAGAGCAGCAGATTGGTCATGAGCTTGTGATTTTGTATTTTGTGGGTGTGGGAGGAGGTGTTGAGTTGCTGAGGCCGGGGGACAAGTTGCAACGAGGTACCACCAAGGACAAAAGCTCAGGAGATGAAGTCCAAAGGGTTGAACCTCATTTCACAGCAGTGAGACCATTCAACGTACAATGGTAAGGATTGAAAGGGAGGTGCTCGAGAGAGGTAGAAAAATTCTTCCTTTTCAGGTTATCTGCCAACTCTCTGGTTAATTAAGATCAGGAAGAAAATAGCCCAGATGATTTAGTTGCTCTATGATTGTTTGCAAGGGTTTCTCAAACCCTTCCCTGAAGCATCTGCTTTTCCTACTGCCTGATTCGGGTTTCTGGTCTAAACAGAACACTTGTCTGATGTTTTATGGCAGATTCCAAATTCTAAATATCATATAACATAATCCGTAAGGACACAGCGATATCCCCTGCAAGGTGTTTATCTTCCATGCCCTGGGCATTTTTGTGACTTTACGTTCATCCCTTGGAGGCTTCTACACTGCTTATCAGTGAAGGATACAAGGATCTATACGACTAACGAATGCCAGCCACAGCGAGAGCTGAAGGCCAGTCAGTGTGTTATCTTCATCTGTAATGCCGTATTAAAAGTGGTTATGGTCAGTGTTCTCTTTCCTTGGTAATAACAATATTAAACATGTCCCTACATCTGTGTGCAGGCATACCTGTGTATAAATGCAGGGAACAGTCTGCCACCTGTGTGTACATATATGAATTGGTACGTGTGCCTGCGTATGGACAGATGGAGGGCAGTGCGTCTGATATATAGCATGGGCAGGTGTGAATTTTCAGTTATCTGCAGAGAACATAAATGCACGTGTCTTCTGTGTGTGTAGCTGTAATGAGTTAGCACAAATACTGGAAAGATGACTACTGCAGCCTGCACTTGGGAGGAGCGGTGCACCCTGCAGCTTCAAAGGCTGTCCTGGCTAAACCGCCTGATGTGCAGAAATCAGCAGCCGACTTGCCCTCCGACACTGAACGCTCGGGTTGGGATGGGAAGGGCGAGTCTGGGGGGGAGATGTTGGTTATTCATGTAACAATTTGTATTAAGTAGGCACTTTCTTGTTCGTTCCTTTTGATCTTTTTAGACACCCTAATTACGGATACAGTCTTAACAAGGATGATAAAGGGCCTCAGGGGTTATAAAGTAGGAGGAGAGGTTAGGAAAATTATGTTTATATTCATTAGAATAGAAGAGATTAAGCAGGGTCATGACCAAGGTGTACAAAATCCAAAAGGTGTTGAAGAAAAAATGATGCCACCAGAATATTGAAGAGAAACTGTAACTGTGAAGACAGGGTAGGTGGAGGGCAGGTGGCATTTTGATTGGAATTGGTTGTGGGACATTTTTACAAGGGTATTGCTCTCAGTGAGGAAAATAACTTATGCTGATCAGTTGGCTGTAGGAAGACAGCTTAGGACACGGAGATGTTGATGGCCAGAGGTACAGGGTGTGTCACGTAGCTTCTATCTAAAGTGTCTGAGCAGGCTGGGTTTGGGCAGAGGGTAATGAATTAAAAAAGGATTTGAGCTTTTGAGCTTGTTTGGAACATAAGATGGGATGCAAAATGTTGGGAGAGGGGAAAACCCCACACTTTCATTTTGAACATACTTTTGTGCAAATTTGTGAATTAAAGCAGTGCTGTAAAGCTGAGGTATTTGGGGGCTCTACAGCTCGAAGACTTAAGTAATTTTGGGGGAGTAACCCAGCAAAGAAATGAGACCTCTCTTTAGTTCTTTCCCCCGTCTGCACCCTTATCCTACTGCCAGGACAGCACCAGCCTCTGTGAGGTCTTCCAGATGAGGGGGCCATCCCTCTGCTCTTTCATCTGTAGCACTTTATAGGGATGAATTCAAGATTTTCAGTGCCTGTGGGTACCGTGTTTTGCACAATGTATATGGCTGCCTCAGGTGTAGGGCAGGGGTAGATTGGCCACCGAAATCCAAGGATGATCTAGAAGATATTTAGTCCTGCCAGTTCATGATCCATTTCTTTAATACCTTGCTTGGAGAATATATAAAAATGGGGCATATTCAAACCTTTTACCCAGACGTATTGCACTAATGCATGTATATATTTTTTCATGTCTGCATACAGTCTGCTTCTCAAATTTCTTTTATTAAATGATCTCTATGTGTTTCCGCAGAATTCCATTTGTGATTTAAAGCCAAAGCTTTGCTAATCAATGCAACTTAAAGCATTTCAATCAGTTTAGCTGAACATGAAATAAATTGCTAGTTCTTGGCTCTTTTAAGTGACTGCAGTCCAAGAAGAGAAAGCTGTTATTTTTAGACTATTTTTGTTGAATTTGACAATCTTTTGTGAAGGAGATTGCAGTGATGATTTGAGAAAATGCATTTAACTAAGACTATGGAAGCTGGCAAGTTCCTACCAAACTCATACTGGTTCTTGAGATTTAGCCTAGAGTTCGCTAAAGCTGGTGTAGCTGAAGACTTTAATCCTGAGCAATGCGTGAGGGTAGGTTGCTGGCTGTGTGTGGAGGACATGGGGGCAGTGGATCTCGGAGATCTCCATCCTGTACTGATTATTCACACAGTGAGTAATTGCCTGGAAATGTGGATATTTGCTGTGTCATAGAATGGTTTATGTTGGAAGGGACCTTAAAGATCATCTAGTTCTAACCCCCCTGCCATAGGCAAGGACACCTCCCACTAGACCTGGTTGCTCAAAGCCCCATCCAACCTGGCTCTTCCAATCACTGCATATGGAGAGGAGGGGTAAGGAGTGAAAAACTGAGAGGCTTTTTGTTCAGCCCTTCCCCCTGTGCTATTCAGTCTAGCTGCACATCACTTGGTGGGAAGGCAGATGTTGGCATAGTAGGGTACATCTGTGCTGGAGCAGTATGTACAGGAGGCATATTGTGGCTTCCAGAGCTCCTCTGCATCCAAAGTTTGTAGCCAAGCCCCTTCTGAAGTCAGTGCATCTAAAGCTAGTATCAGTCTTCCTAAAAAAATGTCATAAGGAACTAGCATGGCTGCACTGGGAGCTTTTCCCTAATGTGACATGGTACAAACCTGGCAAGCAAAAATGTGTGGCTAAGAAGGACACCAGTTGTGCAGCCACATAGGCTAAAATCAGAAGGACCAAGAGGCAAAGTCAGTTGCAGCTATAAAGGGTTATGAAATGACTTACAAAAACACTGGCAGTAAGAGGAAGGCAAAAGTCCATCCGTAAGAAAGGGAAGCAAATAAATGGACTCGACAGAGAAGACAAAAATACCGAACACCATTATTTTGCACTGCTCTTCACAGAAAGGTTAATAATTGTGTCAGATCTGTAACAGTGTTCCCTGTAACAAGGGGTTACGAGCAAAGGCGAGAACAAGATAAGGAGTATTTAGATAAGTGTGATATATTTGGGTCAGCATGGCCTTCTGAAATGTACCCACCGAATTATTTACGACGACTTTCAGAAGCTTACAGTGGATAGGGCGATTGTCAGAAGTCCGGAGGAAGGCAAACATAGTACCTGTCATCACAGAGGACGGTACAAGGGAAATAGAGGTTTGTAAATACCCAGAAAGATACAGAGCAAATTATTGAACGTGCACGTACCTGTGAGCAGCAGCAAATAATATCTAACATGCTTTATTAAGCCCAAACTAATCTAATTTCCTTCTCTGATTGGGTGACTAATCCAAAAGAGAGGAAAGCAGAAGCACTTTGTCTTTCACCAGGAGTCTGATGCTCACTTAAGAACCACATTCTCGTACCTGAGAGAAAGCCGAGCTCAAACTTGTAGCTTTCAAACTTTTTGAAGAGTGGATCAATAGAAGCTTTTAGCAGAGGTGCACGTTTCCAGGGAGCAAGGAATTCACTGGCCAATAACTACTAATGGCTACACACCTGACTTTAACAAAATCTTTAAGACCAATTTATTAATATTTAACTCAAGTGTCCTCGGACATTTGGCCATCGTGTGTGAGAAGGATCTGCCTTAAATACTTCTCATTAGTTGCTTGGATGACGGACCAGAAAGTACACTTCTCAAGTGTGGATGAGCACCAGTCATTAAAAAGAAAAGCCAATTGCACCCATGCAAAATAAGGAACTTCTGTGTAGGGACCACTGCTTCAGGAGAGCTCAGGGGATGTCGCTGTGGCCCCCAACCTGATGGGTGGCCAACAGAAGCTGCTGTGACATGGTGTTCACGAAGGATGGAGGCAACCCTAGAGGGAAGCACCAAAACCAGCACCAGTACTACTAGTATTAGCCTGTGATGCACTATACTCAGAAAATGGTGCAACTTCACTGAAGAAGGGAGGTAGCCTGAGGAAGTTGGAGGGAACAGGACTGAAACATTTGGGACTATTGCAGAGCAACTGCTTAAAACGGAGTTACGACCTCTTGTTACCGGACTCAAAAGGTGTCCAGGCAGGTAGAGAGTTGCCTTGATAACGGAACCAGAATTTCAAAATCTGTATGAACGAATGCATGACGTGGAGGGATTTATGCAGTCATAAATCCAGTTACGGTCCTGATTTAGGAAAACACTGAAGCATCTGCTTAACTTTTTCTCTGACAGGTTTTAAGCAGGTGCTAAAAGCGCTTCTGTGAATGAATAGCTTTTCTGAATCGAGACCCAGTCAAACATATGCTTGGCTTAGAAAAAGATGTGTGCAGTAGCATAAATTCTTTGAAGGGGGAGGGGAATATACATTAAGATATTTTTAAACGTCTGTTTTTATAAGTGCTTTCTCTTAATTGAAATTGCTATGTACAGCAGTGTACTCGTCGTCTTTTCTCTCTCTCCACCATCCCTTTCCCCAGTGTATTTACTATGAAAGAGTTTTGCCTTTGGCAATAGCCTGTACTGCACTGGAGTATCACATACAGAAAACTTATCTAACATCATACGAAAGTGGGCAGAGGATGGGAATCTAGAGGTAAGCCTTTAAAAAGTTGTCTTAAAGATAACGCTTTTTAAATATTCCTTGGGCTTTTGCATAAAGGTTGCAGAGTAGGCATTCCAGCATCTTGTATGAGCACTGGATTTATGCTCTGTAATAAATGTATCCGTAGGGTGCTGCGTCGTTGTAATAATAGTGAATGATAGTAAAATTAGGAGAATTAATAATGACCCAGCTGGAATAATTTAGCACTGTGATAACTAAACTCTAACCTAATACTCAGTGTATTCACAGAACTATTTACAAAGCACATTGAATGTGAGAGTCTGAGGGGAATCTGCTATAGAAAACAAAGTGAAACCCTAATCATAAACAACTGCCATTGCATGCCATTAAGAGGATTAAGTGGCTTAAAATTGATGTCTAAGGCATTTTGGTTGATTGTTGCTAAAAATACTGCATACTTGACAATTATCTTCCGTTTGCCATCCTCTCTTCTGCTAGTCGTCTGTCATGCAGTATTATCCGTGTGTACCAGCACTGCCTCATACCAGGTCTTTATCCGGGAGGTTTGCTGCTTCATGCCAGACCTGATCGGGATTTTGCAGTCTGATGTGTTGGCACCAGTCAGTGCCAAACCATTAATACCTTAATAATAGTGAGGGAGAGGCCAGGTTCAGCAAACACTGGTCTGAAACCAAAACAGCACAAGACTTCTGGAGTTTGTTAAAATTAGTTTCTTCTATAGTGGTTTGTTTGGTGGTTGTTTTGTTTGGGTTTTTTTAAACCAAAGACTTGGGTTTTAGTTTGAAATATTTTTTTTCTGAGAAATATATCTTACCTTATAGGTAATAAAGTTTTCAAAAAAAATTGAAATTTCAATGAAGCATTATACAACTGAGTTTTGTATTGACTTTGATTCATCATAGCTTTCTCAATAATTAATATTTCTGAGTCTTTGACTTTTGGTCTAATTATTGATATGTCTTTTTTTTTAAGTAACAAATTTTACAGGTAGAAAAGTTTCCTCTTCTGCCCTACTTAGTGATTCCTTGCTATTATCTCATTGGGCTGTGCTTTGTTGGGAGGAAGAAGCTGCGGATGTAATTGAGACAAGTCAAACATTTCTAAGGAAAAAGCTCTAAAAGAGGCGTCGTTGTATCTCTGTTGAATGGCGCCACATAGATCACTTTCCAGTCTGTTCAGGCTGTCAGTAAAAGCCCACGGAGAAGTGGGTTGCACCAAACTCCTAGATGTATGGTAACACAAAGCAAGACATATGGTTGCTTCCATGACTATTTAATGTGTGTAAGTTAGACGTAGCCATGAGCACAACAGGGAGTAGGACAAACTTTGTAATGCTGATTCAAATCCAAAAATTAATGGGGAGTCTTGCAGTGATGATGGCAGCCTTTTGATCAGGTCTTATTAGAAAGGATGTGAAGTACATGCCTCTTGCAAGAGGATAAAGAGAAAAAACTCTGTGCAAGTGGCCGCGTGGATATTTGCCCATGGAGACTGAGGGTAAGGCACCTGCACCGTATCGCAACCTGCCACGCAGCCCCCGTGCTCTTTTTGGTGTCTACATGGAACAGCTCTAGTTTCAACCTGATATTAACGTATTCAACTGAAATATCGCTCCTTGTTGTTTTGGGGGGCATTGAATGTGTGGGGCCTGTCAAAATGTGGGGCACGTAAAAAATGTGTGTCTTCAACATCATAGGTTGGATTAAGGTGTTAACAGATTCTTCTGGGTCTTGCCAGTTCTGTGTCTTGTACCCATACCAGTGCTGTGTTATACTGAGCTCTGATTCCTTTGTATTTAGAGAAAACTGACATTGAGAGATACGAGCATGTCTGCTCTGTTGGCATAAGGATCAATCTCCTGCATAATTTTAGGAAAGGCAAATGTTGGATGGACTTGTGATCCTGGCTCAGGTCTGTTTTATTGTTATGGGAGCTAACACATGGACAAAGAAACCTCAGATTTTCAATTACAGGTTTTGGGGTTGGGTTCCCCCCCCCCCCTTTATCAATTTCATAATTAAAAAAAAAAAATCAGCTGTGTCCCCTGAATCCAGCCTCTCAGACAGTGTGAGGTATTGATAGTTTAAGCCAGATGATTTTTTTCCTGAGACAGAGGTTCAGACGTTCCTCATCGCTGGCTCTGCCGCTGGGCTGAAGCCAGCAGCAGCAGGAGCTGCAGGAAAAAATTAAGGGCAGCAAAGTTTTAAACTGTGATTCTCATGGAAGATGAGAGGCCGAATCCACTGACCTATGACCTCTCCTTCTTGGACACTTCTGTCCTTCCTTTGCAATACAATTACACCATGGTTGAAAGTTTAGACTATAATTTAGACCTAATCATCCTGTTTTGAGGACACCCGCAAAAATAAAAATTGAACAAACTAGTTATTGTTTCTGTGAGCGCTGTCTCGGGGTTGGCTCTTTTATTCAGCTTATCTCCTGCACTCTGCAGACCAATTATTAGTAGGCCTCAAAGAGGACTTTCACAGGAGCATGAGCAAAAATGAAGATTGAAGCAGTCTGTCCTGCCTCATGCTGGTGGCCGTGCCGTGGCAGCTCCTTAGTAATCCAGTCACCCTCCGGGAAAGTCACGTATTTAAGGAACATAAACAGGAAGAGAAGGTACCTGCCTTGTGCCGGAGTTGAAAGACATTGCCAAATGGAACTAGAATTTCTGTCTCGACAGCAATCAAAATTAGCCTTTCATCATATATTAAGGTAACACTCAAATTGTTCTGTAAGCATTAGTAACTTAATTGTATTACTCTGAGGATGCATGCATAAATAAACATTGAATATATTAGTTATCTTGCATGTGGAAGTGAAGCTAAAATATTAGTGAGGATGGAGACTCCTCACTACTGGGTGTAGTTTCTCAACAGCCTTGCTATTCTGGCTGTGAGCTACTGTGTTTGCCTTTTTGGTTGATTTAACCCAATGTAGTCCTACATTCGGTGAGCATTTAAATGACCAGGCGAGATGCAATCTTCATCAATTATTACAGACCAGTGAAAGTCCATCTCGCTGCATAAAGTATTTTGGGTACAGAACAGTAAAGGAGCTTGCTCTGAGTCACAACTGGTATCTTTATCATGGAAAAAAATATCTTTTGAAAATACTATATGTAGCAGACTATAAATGAAAGAAATATACTTGTATATCAGAGCAATCCATTAAACACACACAACCTGCTGAGAGATACAGCAGTATCATTCCTGTATAAATCAGTTCATAAACTCGTTTTTAATTTTTTGGCAGACTTATGAAGCAAATTAGCTTGGTAATAAATATTCAGCTTTAATGGGCAAGTAAATAATTAATGTTATTGCCTTTGTAAATTTAGCTTTTCAGTTATAAATTAACGTAATTAAAAGAGTAATGTTTCAGTACGCATTTAACCAGCCAAATCTAAATCAAGCAATTAAACTGTAGGTTTTCCACATCAAATGAGTTGAGTTTATAATGATACAAACTGTAGGCATAAATTTGTTTTTCATGGTCAAATTCATTACAAAAACATGAAGGAAAATATTCTGCAGTAGATGTAATCAAGTATATTATTTGAAGAACCATTAATACATACTTTAACTACTTTTTGTTATCCTTCCACAGCAAGATAGGAAGGGGAAAGCAAAATTCCCATCAATCTTTGGCACTGGGATAATTGCCTGTGTGTAATTGTAATGACCACTGTAAAATGGTTATTGCTGGATAGCAGTTGTCACATCTCTTTTTTGGATTGCTTGCAAAAACACAGTGCATGGTATGGATCTGAAAAGAGAAAAATTGCTGTGTAGTCATTAACTTGAAAAACTCCAGGCTGACGTAGACCAGCTGAGAATTTGATCATACTTTTTTTTCCCCACCTCTGCTTATTGCTTCATATTTTTTGTGTTGTGCATGTGCCATCTTGCTATGTCAGCCTTCAAGCTTAGTGAGCAATCAGAGTATTAATGCTTTTCTTGAGAAGAACAGATGAGTAGTAGGAATATGTAACTATTTCTACTCTGAATGCTGGTCAGAGCTGGTGGAGTTCAGCCCTTTCGGTAGCCGTTCCAGAAGAGCAGAGTGTGTGGCTGTAACTTCAGGTTGGCTCAAGAGTTCAGGAGGTTGCATCAAGCTTTCCCAAGTTGCTTGTGAGAGCCAGTTAAGGGAGGGGTGTCTGAAACCACATGGCTTCTGAAACTTAGAAGCTTCAGGGACGCCAGACTGTATGAACTTGGGCCTTTTTTTTTTAATTGGGAATTTCACAGGGCATTTCAATTTCTTTGAATATTTTCAGTTTGTGACTTTTAAAGTACTAACTTTTCATTAGGAGGAACCCAGAGGAAGTGACTCTGACATGCACATGTAGACATGCACATGCTCACACAGTCATGAAAACTTGAAGTCTAAACATTTGTCTTGAGTCAAAGAAGTCCCGAAAGCCCCCATGGAAAACCCAGAGCTGTAGACATTTCTAGTCTTGCAGCCTTCACAGAGTATAGTTTATCATGGGGTGAGCAGTCTATTTATAGCTCTTCAAAATGTTTATAAGAGCAGCATTTTGCAAACTGCCAAAGCTTTGCAGATTTGTAATGAGAAGTGTTTCTTGATGCACAGGCTTGCCCACATCCAAACCCGTTCATTGACATTTCTACAAGCTGTGATTTCATAGTCGTTTCATGTCCCAGAACCCAGTGGGCAAATTTATCACTGGCAAAAGCCTACTGAAGTCAGTGAAGTTACAACAGAGATAAATTCAGGTCAATGAACTTTATTTTAGTGGTGTTCAAAACATTTGCAGTGCTATGCAGATAGATAGCTGTAGGCTTTTTTGCAGTATCCAATTGTTTAAGGGTGAGTGGACTGAAAAAAACTTACCCTTGAGATTAATTTGTGCTAATTGACTTAAATACATGCAGAACTGCAGTAGGGTTTTGACGATGTTATTATTTGGGGTTTTAGAAGGACTTTAAAGAGAAGCAAAGCACACTAAACTCTCATGAATGATTTCTGTGGGATCATACTCATAGCATCATGGAATGGTTTACGTTGGAAGGGACCTTAAAGATCATCTAGTTCCAACCCTCCTGCCATGGGCAGGGACACCTCCCACTAGACCAGGTTGCTCAAAACCCCGTCCAGCCTGGCCTTGAACACCTCCAGGGATGGGGCTTCCACAGCTTGCCTGGGCAACCTGTTCCAGTGTCTCGCCACCCTCATAGTGAAAAATGTCTTGCTGAGATCTATCCCCTCTTCCAGTTTCAAGCCATTACCCCTCATCATATTTCCAAAGAGATTTTAATTGAACACAATTACTTGCTGGCATGATGAACTGTGGGCGGAAGAGAGTTTGGGGCATCTGATGGCACAGGCAGTTACCTTGTAAGCACAGCTAACTTTATATGTCAACACGTGTCCGTAGAAAACGAAAATTTTTAACAGTGATAAGGCCAATTTCTGTCTCAAATGCTGCTCTGTTATGAATAGTTTTCATCTGTATTTCATTATTATACTTTGGCCATGTCAAGATTTAGATGAGGTTCAGGGGTATTGTATGGTTTCTTTGCCAACGGTGACTAAAAATGAGTCTTTTCATCTCATGCCAAGCTCTACCTGGGCTTAGTGACATATTTCTGGCTGGGGTCTGCTAATTATGGACTTCAAACAGGGTCAGCAGTCTTGAGCTGTGTCTGAAGAGAATCCAGCGTGTTTCGTAACAAGGTTATTCTAAACTCCCTTACATTTGATAGTCTACTTTTAGCTGCTTTGGTTTTCAGCACAAATTGAAAGATTGTTCTGAGGCTACTGAGCACCTAATGAGATTGAAGGCAGTTCAGGTACTTGCTGTTCAGGCTCGCTCTGCCACCCAGCCTGCCGGGTGCTGTATTTCTGCTCGCTTCGTTAGGATTTACAGCACGCCAAGGAAGCCAGCCTTTACCGACTGAAGCCATGCTACACTGCATTATTTTATGGGTGAATGAGAGTATTTCAGATAGTTTGGTGACTTGCTGGAAAAGTCCATGTAAGAACCTCTCTCTGAGAGCAGACAGCAGGAGGGGTTTATATGGGTGAACTCAAGATCTTTCTCATGTGGAGACTGTGGCAGGGATGCCTTCTGCGTCAATACTGGATTGCTCATCGTTTTGCACTTGTTATTGACAGTTTTCTATAGTTCAGCATGTAAGACGAGATGGTTTGGTCCAGAAAGCGTAGACTGGAGCAGTGTACATGCTTGGAAAGGGGAGAAGACATTAAGGGAGTCTTGATTTGCAATTGCAAATGTGTTGGTGGCTGTGTACCAAAATGCCAGCTTCTGGGGCTTGCATGTGCTCCTCTTTTCTTATTGTCCTTTTTAACTTGCATCAACTTTCTCCAAACTCCTGACACTTCTAGAAAGCTTTGGCATCGTCCTGCAGCCCCAGATCTGCTCTGGCTTCTTCTTGGCTCTCCGGTGCGCTCACCCAGCCCTGATGGTTCTCAAAAGCTGCTGGAGGCATCCATTCAATCCATTCAGCCTTCCCTCCTCCCTGATGCTCTGCCAGACCGCTGTGTGCTCTCTTCTGCATCCTCCTGGCTCTGTCCTTTTGGTACGAGTGGCTGAAATTAAAGCACTTAAAGGCTCTGGTGATTTACCAGGCTTTTATGCCGCTTTCCAGCTCAAGTTGAGTTTATTTTTCTTCAAATATGTGATCCACATAGGAAAAGCTGCATTTTGGAAGTTAGGCTGGTGTTTTTCAAGTGTCAGTGAATTTGATATAGTTTTCAGGCTAAGGTAACAGATCTGTGCACCGAGTGAGGCTGCCTTTGTGTGTCATTTATGGACTCAGTTCACTCTTACCTTTCCCCTGGGTTGTAACTGTAAAACTACAGCAGTGAGTGGGACTTCAGAGTGACAGCACATTGTATACCACCAATTTATCTGACAAAACTTTTCAAAGTTTGGAAAGTGATTACAAACAATTGTTTTTACTAATACAACTAAACATGGCTTAAAGCATCAAAGAAGAATCATGTTTTAGACTTCTGGGAAATGCATCGGAGTTTGACGCTATGTGTGGCTTTTACAATCAAAACATTGTGAATAATAATCTGAATTTATAATGGAAAACCCTGCTCGGATGCTGGGTTGACAACTGACTGACAGCTGTGTGTCCTCCAGGTGCCACAGAATCCAATATACTTGTATTTTCTCTAACATTTGGTATACCAGCTTATCCCAATATGTTCCACAGAGATAAACAATAAAGTTACAGAGTTAAAGAAATAACTTTAGAGATAAGCAACTTTAGCGAAGGACGAAAGGTTTGCTTAGCAATGACATTTAACAG
This sequence comes from Burhinus oedicnemus, assembly GCA_008921705.1. Classification (NCBI taxonomy): domain Eukaryota; kingdom Metazoa; phylum Chordata; class Aves; order Charadriiformes; family Burhinidae; genus Burhinus; species Burhinus oedicnemus. The sequence continues at coordinate 395,095 of VFFE01006198.1, forward strand.
TAGATGGAGATATGCATTTACTTATTCATTTTCCAACAGAAAACAGGTTAGAAATGGCAGTAACACAAAGGAGACTATCTCTGAAGAGTGACAGATGAGGGGGGCAAAGACAATTGTTTCTTGTGACCAATCTTAATGCAAGCCAGTAATAAATCTCACCGATTCAAGCGAGAGCAGAGTGAGGCCAGTGCCGAAACTGTTGGGAAATTTCATCTGAAGTATTCAAAAGAGAAAGTCCTTGAACCAAAATAAAATAAAATAAATTATTTAAAAAAAAAAAAAGGCGCAAAAGGAAGGTGAAAGTGTGTCTGACGGAGATACAGAGAAGTCAGTTTTGGGTGGCAAAATACAAATGTACTGAGTTCAAATGAGATTAAAGTTAATAGTGGTCAAGCTAATACCTTTGATACAGAGAAAGAAAAGTACAGTGTGTTTAGAAAAAGCTTATGCTTTCATGCCCTGATCCTGTAATACGATCCACTTACATGCTATCAGCTGTCGTAAAGAGACTCAAAAGTATTTAAACCTTCTGGTAATAAACAGCATTCTTCATCCTGGAATGTACCTGAATTACAGAATATAGAAAATACATCTCAGAAGAGTCAGTGAACTGACTTTGCACCTGTAGAAGTTTATCTTGGAATGGATAAAAAAAGAATGCTTTTCCCCAGTTAATATAATTTATTCTGCTTTTTTGCATATATTGACACATTTGAAGGCTCTCAGTTTAACTGTGATACTAAGGGGAGTGACATGATTGTTTTCTAGTTCCATTCCCCTTTTAAGTTAGAGTAAGAGGAAATGCGGTTAGATACTGTCGTATCAGCAAAGGTTGTATCACACAGCTGCCTCTGATATAAACCTGTCAGCTCTTGTTGGAAGAACTGGGTTCATTTCATTACTCAATTATTTTGAAGATCTGACCAGTTAAGTGCAAGCTGTTTTGATACTCATTCTCTCCTAAATCCAGGAAATCAGTTAAGCATTGCTTTTTTTTTCCATGAATGTGCTTCCAGCCCTTTGAAAGCATGATTTGACAAGGACATATGCATTGCTGTAACTTTATCATTGCTTTCAATTGAACTGACAGAAGAAACAATAATGTTGTGAAAGAGCTTCAGTACAAGGGCAGATGTAAACGTCTGAATCTAAGGAGCCCAAGAGATCTTATTTTATAGTGTAACCAGACTGTAGTAGTAGCAGGAGTAATAATAATAAAAAAACGTAATAGTATAATGCAGTGTTAGCAGCTAGGCGGTTAGACAGTAGCCTGCAACTTAATGCTTTTGAACTTGAGAAGCAGCCTTCGTTAATGTAAGTGCCTTTCTTCAGCATGCATGTTTTATTTCAAATTGGAAGTATTTCCACTTAATTTCTTGGATTCCACATTCAGAAATTATTTACTCGTATGCAGCAGCAAGACTTGTGCAGTGTCTTAGCATTTTCTAATGCAGCAAGCTCTTAATCATACTTTTGAACCTCGTAATGTAACATTAATACTATTATGATGCGAATAGTTCATACCACAAACACGGTTAACCAATGCTCTTACTTCCTTTTTCCAAAAGCCAGTGCTGATGTTCAGCAACATCACAGTATGCCATTATATTCATCTTAGTCAATGTATTCTTCATTTTATTATTGCCTGTATTCTTTAATTGAGTTAATTTCCCGAGGAACTTCATCACACCACCAGCCTCCACCAAATTTCCTAGTCACGGACGTTATCCCTTGAATTGCAGTTCTGCTATTTCACTATTTGTTTTGTTGGCAGGGAAGGAAAAAAAGCCTCAAAACAGCTGAGTGCCAGTAGTGCTGGCGACTTCTGGTTTATTTATGTTTTGTACTGAGCCATCCTGAATGACAAAGTATGTCTGGGACAGGGCTGTGGGCAATGCTCTAAGTGTTATAGTTGGAAAGGTGCCAGAGTTGCATTGCTACCGATTTTTTACCATTAGCCTTCTGGAAGGAAGGATTCAAAGTCTCATTTTATTCTCTTCGTCACCAGTGTCACCTTTATACTAAATTAATGTGAGATCTTTACTAGAGATGGAGCTGGCAGGATGAGTTGTTGATCCTACAGTTCCTTGACACAGCAGGAGCAGAGGAACAAATCCCATAAAAAGTAGAAGCCAGCTTCTCTTTGGATTTGAGCTGTGAGGAGTCAGGAGCATCCTTTGAGATAACCGAATACCCTTGCTTTTGGCTGAAGCTGGTGTGGTGGGATTGCATTAAGCCATGCTGTCCTGAAGCTCAGTAGAAAACAGTGAGCTCGATCCTGAAGATAGGGCAAAATGCAGCAGCTGTTGCCTACTCAGCTGTATTTGGACTAATGTCCAAGGCTGTAATTAGAAGATATACCTGCTAATGAATTGGTATAATATCCTGCTGTGTTCAGAGTCTGCTGTGGGATCTTTTTTCCTGCATTTACAGAGGAGGTTGGCTTTGTTAAATACTTTGCAATAAAAATATGTTTTCTCTTGCCTGTTTCACAGCCTTTCTTCTGACTCTACCAGTAGAGCTCCCCTGTGTTAGTTGAACATGTTTATCCAAGTTTAGTTATAGGGAAAGAGGGAAGTTGTGAGAATATATATGAACATGTTACATATACCTGAGTGTGTCGTACATGTCCACATGGGTGCACATTCATACGGAGTTTTGATTTCTTAGTGGTCATGCTAGCAGTAAAAATAAAAAAAGTGTAATATTTAACAAGGTGATATGGTTTCAATTATTTTTAAGTCACCAGACTCTTTAAATATTTAATCTTTTCTATGCCCTACTAATTTCTTCAATTGCAGTTAAGTAGGTTGTAATTAATTTTTGATGCGACAAACTAATACTACTTTGAATATATACTATACTGTCATATTTGCTTGCAGATATATTTCAGCTTCTGGATACCTCTTTTTGCCCTACCTAAAGTTGCAAATACTCACCAATATTGTCATATCCAGCCACAAGGCCCAAGCTGCACCTTAAGCTGTATGACACTCCAATACAAGGATGACCGTGCTGGGTCAGATCAGGGTCCAGCCAGCTCCGGTCCTCACCCTGGCAGTGATCAATAGCTGATGCCTAAAGGAAAGTATGAGAACAGAGCCAAGGTATAGCAAGGCTTCCTGTGAGAGTCGCCCAGCCTTCATTGATTTGTGGTCTGCGAACATCTCAAGATAGAAGTGGTGTCTTCAAATTTAATATTTGGTCTGATTTGTTACATCTGAAGTGTATGGTTGTTTTGTATAATTCATTTTTTCTGTCAGTAAAGGACTGAGACTCCTCCAAGGGAAATACTCTCTTTTTACTGGAAAAATGTCTTGTCTGCCTTTTTTGATTAATGCGAACATCTATATGCCCGCTTTTGTGACATGAAGACTGATCTGATACCACTTAACTATGTTAATTTAGGAATGCACCTGAATATTTAATCCAGGGCTCCAGAAACTGAATGTAAAAATCTGAAGTGGTGGGATAATGAAAGTAATACGTATTTTGTTTAGTTACCTCCACATGTCTGATCAAAGGAGGATGAGGGGAGCACAAAATTTTAGAACCATAACTAACTGAAATTGTGGGATTTCTAGTACATGGGGCATTTCTGTAAGTTCAGACTTGGTTTTGTTTCAGGTCAGAGCAGTGCCAGCTCCTACAGCTGCTGCATACTGAAATGAATGTGTTTTTATCAGGGATGCCGGTGTCTGTCTCGCTCCGCAGCCATGGGATGGTCCTGGGGCTCTGGGCTTGGGCAGTGGCTCCAGCAGACCACCCTCAGCCTGGGCTCTTCCAGCCCTCAGGGCACCAGCTCACTAGAGCTGCCCCAAGTTGAGGAGTTCTGAGGAGCATCTCAGGAGCTGTGTGATGGGCTCTCCAGCTTCCTCGATTGTGAGAAGGAGACCAGTGGCCTGCTAGGACATTGACCACCAAGTCAGTGGCATACTGAATGTGAAGGGGGGTTTCTGCAATATTGTGCAGGTTTGGGCAACAGGACTTGCATACATCCTTTTTCAATTTTTTTCCCCAGAAGGTTCTGAGCCAACACAAATGAGGGTTTCCTTGCATTATTTTTTAGTAGCCTTTTACCTTACTATATTGCTGACTAGGAATGGTCCCTCGTCTGCCTCCCTCCCTCTGCGTTTGGGTGATTCACACCATCAGTGTGGAGAAAGCATGTTGCAGTTGGGCTGGAGCACCTCCACCTTGCCGCTTGTGGGAATCCTGGCCCCATGGTGGTGAGGGATGTCCGCAACAAGTGCTTGTATCGGAGAGATGGGAATGCTGCACAGCCATTGCGTTTTGTCATGACCAAAGTTGTTTTCCCCTCCACATCCATGCCCACACCTCCTGTTACTTCCCATCCTCCTGCATTATTGCATGCGGGTGGTACTCCACGCTGTCAGTCTGGAGCAGGGAACTCCTCGGCAGCAACATTTTCCAGCTCGCTGCTGCTGTGCTCTCATTCCCATAATGGTAGTGGTTAGGAATGAGGGAAGCTTTTTTTTTTTTTTGGTCTTTGCCAAGAGCTGGAAGCGCACGCTTCTGCCTGTACCGTAAGTAAGTTATGATCCACCCAGCAGTGCCGGAGTGCAGACAGTGCAGAAACTCCATGCGCACGCATAGGAGCATATTAACGCAATGTGTCAAATTCCTAACCAAAGAGATGTGCTTCCTGTGAGCATTGGCAAGCTGCACTAAATAGGAGCTTTCAAAAACGCACCTTTACCAACCTGAGGCCAGGCTCTTGCACTCGGCTTGCAATGGTGATCTAGTCCTATTACTGTTACTTCTGCTTCCCAACTCAGCTGAGGCTGTAGTTAATGCACAAAAATGTAGCACTGATTTTCTTCGTGACTATTTTGCATTACAATTTACGAGTAAAAATGAAAAAGTAATTGTAAGTGTGGTCTCTGGAGATAGAAATCCCTTAAAAGCAGTAGAATTAGGTCTTGCTGCTACCTGCAGATCAAACGACTGCAGCATCAGCCATTTCTATCCCCATAAGTCATTCCAGTTGGCAGTCTGATTTTTCATGGTTAGCCTGGAAGAGCATAGGAGCTGTGAAGGTCCACTTTTGTCCTTCATGTCTGAGTTCAAGAGAGGCAGAAGGTCTGAAAATGTGTACCAAGAAATGCAGGGCTGGTCCCTGCCGTCCTGACGTCTGTTGTGGGTGTCTCACAAGCTGTTCCACTTGTAGAGCCTTTGGGTGTGGTATGTAACATAAACCACTTATACAAGGCCCAGGGAAGTAATTAGTGCTAAATAAAGTGAATATATTTGGTTGTTCTGATCTGTGCGACCATGCTTGCTTGGTGGACTTTTGGTAAAAATTATATATGTGTATATATATATATATATAAAAAAAAAAAAAAGGCAGTATGATGCTAACTTTCAGTATGGACAGTTTTACACGCCGATTACTGAAATCTTCCTTCTTGCCAGCCCAAAAGCTAATGGGTTTTCCTGATAGCTGTAACCTGTTCGTGGGTTCAGGATTTTTTGTGAAGATTTAATGGGTTTTTGTGGTATTTTGAGCTGCCACAGGCTTTCTCCTGTGCAGGAGACCTCTAAGGAATAAATATGTCTGTATTTTTTTTTTCTTTGCTTTTTGCGTTTCTAGGCAAAATTAGAGTATGTTCGCAGCTGCTGTGTTAATATTAGAAATGCATCTCTGAGCCTGGTTTAAGGGAACAAACTACCTAGCACATACGTATCCGACCTAGGGAGGTCGAATCCTGCTCTTTACTTGGTCCTCGCCTGCTCTGTGCGGCTCTGCCTGGTCTCGCTTCGCAGGCTGTGTTGTCCGGGTGGGGGAAGGATGGTCCTTTGAGTGTTTTCCCATATGCCAGGAATTAAGGATGATGTATACAGTGGCAGTGATGAACATTTGAACTTCTCGGTGCTTCTCTAAGGTGTTTGGTTGCTGGCAGCGTTGCTGCCAGGTGGTTGTCTCCATCGCTGTCTTCTCACCTGGTGTCTGCAGTGAGGCCCCCACATCCATGTTCAGTGCCAGGGTCTGACCTTTCAGTAACACCGAGCACGTCCAGCTGTGATACTGAGCTAAAAACGTGGTGATTCCGAGCCCCCACCCTCCCAGAAACCCTCAGGCCATTTACCTGTCTCTGACAATTGGTTTGGAGACTGAACTTCAGGATCCTGTTGTTGAGTGTTGGGCTGACAGTCACCGCTTCCCATCAGCTGTACGGTCTGAACGTGATTGCTTGTCTAGGAGCTTTGAATTCCTTGAATGAGAGTCATTTTAACAGTGCAAAGTATTAAGACTGAGGCTATGTCTCTGTTTTGAATATGAAAGTCCTGTTATTCTACAGAAATGCTGTAATGAATTAAAATATTCCCTATAGAGAACTGTATTACTTACTTATTACGATATCAGACTAGAATAAAAAGCAGCCAGGCTGGCATTCATTTCTTGGTGAAGGGACACTATTAAAGTACTGTAGAGCAAGTATAGCTTTGCACCACAGTTCTTGAATTCAAAGATTGCCCTCTGAAGGTGCCACGCATGATGGATTGTCACAGGCTCTTTGTCCTGCCTTGACATTTCATTCCTATCCGATGTTGTCTTATGTTCTGCTCTGAATCTGCCAAACAACTGACCCCAGAATTTAATGCCACACCTTCTTCTCTTCCCTTTTTCTGAACAGCATCTTTTGCAGCTGAGGCTCTGAAGTACTGGAGGACACTGCATCTTCCTCAGGGACAGGGACAAGGGGGAGCTGGAGCCTCTGGGGAGCTCAGAAAGGAATTGCGGTTGGTGGTCGCCTGAGGAACTTACCTTCACACCAATGTTGCTCTGAAACGAGTTGTGTCCAACATTCAGGTTTGGTAAGGTATGTAATTTTTCCCCTGCTCTTGTCTATTTGCTCTTTTCTGAATATATACGTATGGGGAAAGTAGAAAATCAGCAGCCTTCATATTTATTGCTGTATATGTCCTATGCTCATATTGACTCCGTAAATAACATTTGCTCTCCCCAAATTTGAAGAGCATCCATCAAGAGTGAAGTGTTTTTAAAGTTTTGGGCTTGAGGGGGTGCGTGTTTATATCAAGTGCTTTATTTGAACAAAATTCTCGCTGATGGTTTTGTTTTGCTGTTGGTGATGTACACTTGGTGATAGGCATCCATAATTCGAAAGTCCCACTTGCTGTGTTTCACTAATGTCTGCAGTTCAGAGGGTCAGAGATGGAAAAAAAAAAAAAGCATTGAAGTAGCCCATTTGTAATACAGCCCTGTGCTTTCCTTTGTGCTTTGTATATTCTCACCATTTGCCAAGGACGGAAGTAATACAGATTTCTTGCATAATACTATGTGCCCGCTTTGTTGTGTAGCACTGAAAATTTTTGCGTGTGTGGAGCTTCTCATATCCACACAAACATTGCCCTGGGTTATGCTGTGACTGTAGCAAGGCAATATGAAACTATCTTTTCAGAAGAAATTGAGGGCTAGGACTTAGGAAATGTATTGTGGACAAAGCTTGTGCTATAGAAGCATTTAGGGTAATATAGCCTTTGATTCTACAGCTTCTTTTATCTAGGCCAAGTTATTTCTGTGAAGGCAAAGTTTGCTGATTTAAAAAAACCCCAGATTTAAAGTATTGGTTCCCAGATCTCAGTAGAACGGTATCAGATGATGCTATCCTTTTTCATTTAACACATGGATATTGACTTCTCTTATATGACTGAACCAGCAGTATAGTCTTGTTGAAAAAGTACAGCAGCAATATAACACCTGCACTGGGAGTTGGGGGAGTAAAAAAAAAAATTTCAAGACTTTCTTAAAAGAAAACATGAGGCATCCAGATGAGTGTGCATTTATTCTCCTGCTTTTGATCTGGTTGCACCAGTTAGTGTTACCTCTGGAAACTGTACGCTCAAACTCTCACGCTTCAGCAGAGCTCGGCTGGTCTGGAGACCGCCTGTCTCCAGCGATTGCAGAAAAGGTTGGCGGCAATGGCTTAAATTAGGTGCTTAACTTCTCAGTGTTGAGGGTCCAGAAAGGTCTGTTCCAACCTTAGCATATGCTGTTAATTTGTACAGGCATTTCAAGAAAACACCACTGTTGTCAGGGAGGAGACGTTCCCATCATTAAAACTGCTGCAGCGCTTGCTCCATTTGTCTGTCTGCTCTGGTGGCACCTGGTTTCTAGAAGAGGAGGTTGTTAAACATTGCTCATGCTTTTGTTGTCATCTTCAGTTTTGTTTACTTCCAAGCTGCTGCTCTTGTGATTATCATACCTAAAGGGGAAAGCTGTAGGAGAGGTATTTCATGGCTTCTGGACTCTTGCGGAGAAATATTTTTCACTGTTATAATGTAGAAATCACAGGAATTTGTTTATTCCCTGTTTCTGTGTGAGATTTGTGGGTGAAAGCATGTGAATCTTCCTTGCAATGAGCATGTGTGTTCTGCTGGGTGCGCAGGGTGCCCCAGGGTGTGCAAGGATCCACACCAGAGTGGTTGGTTGCTGGTGTGACCGTGGTGCTGACCCTGCCTTGGACAGGATGATGGTTAGACCAGCTCCCCATGTCCTTCCCACCAGAGTCAGTCTGACTCTCACTCTCTAGGTTCACATCTCATGCTGCACTATGAGTATAGAGCCTACAAGAGCAGTGGGACTTTTTACAAGGGCATGTGGTGATAGGATGAGGGGTAATGGCTTCAAACCAGAAGAGGGGAGATTTAGGTTAGATATTGGGAAGAAATTCTGTACTGTGAGGGTGGTGAGACACTGGAACTGGTTGCCCAGGGAAGTTGTGGAGACCCCATCCCTGGAGGTGTTCAAGGCCAGGCTGGATGAGGCTTTGAGCAGCCTGGTCTAGTGGGAGGTGTCCCTGCCCATGGCAGGGGTGTTGGAACTAGATGATCTTTAAGGTCCCGTCCAACCCAAACTATTCTGTGATTCTGTCACTCCGGTGCAGAGGTTGTGCAGGGCTTCGTAGAACTTCACAGTTTCAGAGGACAAAGAACATTTTTCATATATGAAACTATTATTTTGGCATTAAACTCTAGGTTGGACTTTGGTGATGTTTTTTGCATTTTACTTTGTGACCATCAGAGCTAAAAGCTCTGAAAGTTTCTTATTTAAGGAAAGCTCATGTATTTATGGCAACTTGATCTTTAAGAAGAACATTGCAGATTGAGATGCGCGTGCTGAAGTTTAAAGAGTTGGCAACACTGCTGTTGTGCAGTCAAGTAGCCGAGACCCTTTTTTATCCTTTCTCTTCATCTTGGATGCTCCTGCAAACTTACCAGAATAATTGACTACCATCAACTTTATCTGTTCTTATGACACCCTTGTAAAACAGAAGTGCTACTTAGCCCCTTTTTATAGATTGTGAATCAGGAACAGAGTCACTTTGAAGTCACTTTTAAGCAGTAAACATCTGTCTGATTTGCATGCGATCATAAGTGCAAAAGGTGCATCACATACCTAGAGCTGGAGACACAAAGATAGCCTTGGCTGAGTAGCTGAGTCTATAGGGCAAAGCGCCACATTTTGATGTGGATCTGTTTGAGGTCACTGCTCTGATCTAACCTGGTTTCTTTCATGTGTCCTGCTCTCCCAAGTAGTAGAGGGGTTTTTAATTAAGTGATTGCAGTAACACCAAATGATATCAGGACCCACGTTTGCTCCGTACCTCTGCTGAAAATGGCAACATATGTCCAAATAGTGTTAGCTGAACTCATTCATCTTTGCAGCAGAATGTTGTTTGCTCATGTTAGACAAGCAGATTCCCTTTTAGCAGCGTTTACACGATTGTGGTGATGGTAACCTTACTGTGTATGGAATTATTTTAAACGGATCTGTAGGTAACACGCAGAGTAATACTTTCTTTAAATTGCTTATTTTTTAGATTAGTAGAATCCGGTTAGTAAAATGCTCTGTTCTGCTGAAAAAGCACATTTAATAAATATGTAAGAGAAAAATTTTAAGTAGCCATTAAACACAGTTAATTCTGTCTTGCAAGTAGAATTGGAAAAAACCCTGTTCATTTAATGTGTTTTATGGATCTCGTAGCAATTAATTGTCTTCATTACATGGACATAAATCCTCAATGTAATTCACCTTTTTCAGATTAATTGCTTTGGAACTTTTCCCTTTGCTTTGTTTAGGCTGTAATATTATTTCAACATTGCAGAGCAGTGGGCAGGTGTCCTTTTCTCACTCCCTGTATTATGTGGTCTTATAAAAAGTTACTACTTCTCACTTCAAATCTGTCTTGCTTCTCATGTGATTTCATTTATGAAATCAGAAACAAATACTGATTTTACATGCCTCTAGGTTTGGATGTCAAAATAAGACCTTAATGCAACTTTACGATGGCTTGATTGAGGGGTGCAGGTCTACTGGCTGTGGCTGAAAATGCGTCAGTAAAATTGTCCTCCTGCATTATTGAAGGAAAAGTTCAGTTGGAGCATCACGGGATGTCTGCTTGAATTCCCAAAGTTAAATTCAAAGCTTTAATTTGAGTAAAGTCTTTATTCTTGTTGACTGAATTTTGCACACCAAATAGGAAAACAGGACAGTATGTAGGATCGCTTTTTACATATGTTTTTATCACTGCACATGCTGAGCTTGTTTGTATGAGTAATATTTATGCAAATATTTTCTAGTGTTTCTCTGAACTATTTTGCCAGAGTGAGGAAATAAAATGGCTATTATGTTTGTATGTTTTATTGCAAGATCAGCAGACTGGCTGTTAACGTATCAATTCCCTTGATGACACCACTTCTGCAACCCTGTTCACTCAACTTCTCCTGACAGGGCTTTTATTGAATCCATCAGCCTGACACATATCAAAGCACAATTTCTGATAACAAATATCTTGGAGTAAAATGAATTAAAAAGCTGATATCAGCAGCAGAACTGAGTTGAATTTCTGAAAGAAAATAAGAAACTCCAAAAGTAACATGAGATTCTTAAGATACCAGTCATGGAACAGTGATATAGTAGTCCTTTACCTGTACTCTTGAAGTACTGAGAAGTCAATGGGTCTGCCCAAAGTCATACTCATGGGCCTGTTCCTGGGCTGTCAGCCTGTGGCTCTGCCTTCTGGACTCTGATGTTTGTAGTGTTGCTTCAGAGAGTGTGATGAAGTAGTGGTTTATTTTCTCCTGTGACAACCAGCAGCCTCCTTGTAATTACTTTGCATTCTGGTCTTTGAGAAATTTGGAGGCTGAGGGGTGGAAAATGCTAACCAAGGTCGGAATGGAGTACAGCGTCTTTCTTTCAGGAGACGCAACAGTTTTGAGCCCCTTGTCCTCTGCAGAGCTGCTGCTTGGCAGCCCACAGGCCATGTCTTGGGCAGAGTCCAGCTGGGGTGGAAAAGGGCATGTGTTTCTTTGGGCTGCAGATGTTTTGAAATTAACTGGCTCAAAACCTTCTTCTGACAACACGTTTCCGTATCTGCTTGCAGCCATCTCCTATCTGTCTTGCTCTCCCATTCCTGCTTTTCTATCTCCTTCATTTTTGCATCTCTTAGATGATGAGCAGCTTCAGGCAGGGCTGCCTTTGCACTGGTATTGCCCTCACTGTGCCCAGGCTCACCTACCTCTTGTTTTTGGCTAGCACACGGTCTAAAGTATTAGCTAATAATAATCACGCTTTTTGCTCTGTGGCATGTCTGCTCTTTGGATAAGTATCCACTGGCAGCTTGCAGCCTAGCAGAGAGGACGAGAAGGGTGGCCAACAGTTGATGTGGAAAATTAATTATGAACTACCATCCTCCTGCCACGTAGTTAAGGCAGTTCTGCTTTCCAAGCTTTACATCCAGCCTTGCAGAAAAAAATGAGAATACTGTATTTCCTTCTTCGAATAGCGGGAATGTTGCCAGAGCAAAGCTTGGTGGAGAATGTCACATGTGGGACTGATCACTCAGGATGCTCTAGAGCCTTTACTGCTCTGCCTGCAGCTGTGACGCCACCCAGATGGTCATTCTTACCCCTTGTTGGACAAATGTTACCTTAATTGCGCATCGTAGTTGATAAAGGCCTGTGTGTGTGATAGGGAAGTCACCCATGTCCCGTGTGCAGTCAGGGAACAACATCTTCTGTTACTTTATAGTGGTGACTTGGTAACATTCAGGTTCTGATGAGCTACAGCTTGTTACATTTTCATCCTTCAGGATGACATATTTATTTCATAATGAACCACAAAAACTGGCCTGTGATTTAGAGGGGGGAGAGTTTGATAGGCACCGTGTAGCTCTGGGAATGTAATTACCTAAAGGAGCAGTTCTGTCCCTGAACGACCTCTGTCTTAAGGATCACAGAAATAATTGCTGGAAGCCTTGGCACCGTGTGTACTTCAGGAGCCGTTCTGGTCTCGTAATTGCATGCTGGGTCCTACTAGCTGGAGTTGAGCACTGCAGAGCCAGCGCAGCACAATTTAAGTGCCAAAGATGCCCTTCCTCCGGTAGCTCTGTGGGATGCATGAAAGAGCCTGAAAGCGTTAGGATTTTGGAAAGCCCTGACAACTTTTGTAAGTGGCTGTTTGGGGCTGAGCTAAAGAAATGAGCATTTGGCGTGACTTTCCTCATTGAAGTTTAAAGGGTATTGAAGTGTGCGATGGGAACAGCCTTGCAAAGCCACAACAGTAACTGGTGTGAAGTGTTAAGGAGATACTTTGCTGTATTAACAGTGTCTCTTTAGACCAGAAAAATCCTTTAGGCCATTGAGTTTTCAGTTAAGATACCAGAAGTCTCCACTTTGCACATTTTTATTATGAAATTTATTGTCATGGTTGCTGACTAATTTGACAGTTAACTGAAGGATGATGCTCTAAGAAATATCTAGGATTTTGTAGAGGGCCAAATTGCTGCCTGGTGGAAGTCACCGACTCAAATCATGATGATGTGGCTTCCAGTTTCCTCTTCCTGAGCTCTACCACACAAACCTCTCCAGCGCGATCATGCTGATTTTTTTGCAGCTAGGAGACTGTATTTGGAAGCACAAACCTGTTGTACAAGTTCTTTAGATGTGCTGCAAATAATTATGAATATGTTTATTGAAGGGAAGCTGAAACATACTGAAAACATTTGCAAATATGAGAGAATGTGTGCAGCCAAGCGTTAGCTGTGAATGGAGAGTTCTTGTTGGCATCGTTTAATGGGAGCTTTCCAGCTTGTAGTTTCTGCAGTGAGTATATAGAAAACAGCAAAAACTAGAAAGTCAGGGTAGCTGGAGGTGAATGGGAGGAGAAATAGCTGCCTTTCACCTCTGGGAGAGAAGGGACAGTGAAGTGAGCAGCATTTCTGTTGATGGGCTACCACCCCCATTAGTTTTTACCTCCCAGTTACTTGGAAGGGGCCAGCAGAGACTCAGCTGGCACTGGCACCCTCTAAACAAGGTGGCGTCTTGTTCTTCACCACAGCAAATGTCATCTGTTGTTCTCTCCTGACTACTCAGTTGATAACAGGGAGATTTTTTTTTTTTATTTTTTTTTTTTTCCCTCTACTAGGTGGGGTAAGTAGCTCCATTTATATCTCACCAGACAGCCTTTGGTGCCTTTTGACATCAGTGGCCGTATGCCTTTTCCCCCACCTCAGGAGCTGGCCCCTGATCTTTTTGGAGACACCCCTCTTCCTTTCTTCCCAATGGTGTTGTGCTTTCCAGTCTTGATGTTGCGTGAGAAGGAACTCTTTTAGTTTTGCATCAGGTGTGTCGTATAAAGACTTGGGCTGGGAGACCAACAAGTTGATGTGCACTCAAGCTGTGTTGTGATGATGCCATAAACGGTGCAGATGGAGAAGCTGAGAACCAAAGCATTCCGAGGAGAGACCGTAAAAGGCAATGTGAGGCTTAGGAGCATGCTATTACCTTGGCAGACCTCATACCTCTGTCAGGTACTGGAGGCTCTCAGCTTCTCTCCTTCTGCCCAGCAATATGCTGGAAGGTCTGCACCAGCATGCTGGGATAGAGAAAATATAAAAAAAATGAAGAGAATTCAGGAAGATTTTGTAGGCCCCTTTGTGTTTTATTCATGAAATCGGGTGGGAAAAGTGGTGCTGACTTGCCACTGCAGCTGAGGGGACCTTCCTCAGTGTTACTCAGTCTGTGGTTGAAGAAGGGAAGTTGTAAGTCCTTCTCTGCACTGTTGTGCTGTCCCAGGAGTGGTACCAAAACATAGAGGACCACCATGCTGTGCCTGTGCTTGCATCCCATTCTTTAATGGCTTCTCTCCTGGGATTTTGGCTGCCTCTTGGTCTCTGTACTGATGTGGCCCACTGCCCTGTGACTGGTGACCACCACTGCAGAGGAAGCTCACTGGGCTGCTCTCCAGCGGGACAACTCCCAGTGGCCATGGTGGGACCTACCCTGAATTAAGTGGTGGGACAGCCCAAGTGGTGGATGATCCGTTGCATAGTCTGGTGTACTAGAAAGTGGTGCCACCATTTGGGATGAGCCCATATGAAGGGGGGCAGCAGGAGTGGGCTGGGTGTGCTGAGTAGCTGTCGCTGTGCCTGAGGTGGGCACCATGTGTTTGCTGGGTTAGAGAGCAAGCATGCTGTGCACTGGGCTGGTCTTTCTTGAGAAGGGGAACCAATTGTGTGGGTATTGCTGGAAATAAGGAAGCCCCTTAGCCTCCACGTTGATAGGACAAGCGGTAATGGTATAAACTAAAAGAGGGCAGATTTACATTAGATCTAAGGAAGAAATTTTTTACAATGTGGGTGGTGAAGCACTGGCACAGGTTGCCCAGAGAGGTGGTAGATGCCTCATCCCTGGAAACATTCCAGATCAGGTTGGACGGGGCTCTGAGCAACCTGATCTCGTTGAAGATGTCCCTGCTCATTGCAGGGGGGTTGGACTAGATGGCCATTAAAGGTCCCTTCGAACCCAAACTAATCTATGATTCTATGATTTGCATTTGTGTGTGACCCCACATGGTCATACTGTACCACCGTCCCCTCTTCCGTGAAGGCCGTCTGCTCCTGTTGGCTGTGCTGGAGCTAACCAGGGAGGGTGGCCAGGGTAGCAGGAGGACATTTAGCCATACATGCACTGCAGTTTGCTCAGACTGATGTCTCTCTCATCCTTTTAGGACCACAGAAAGTTTCCCCTGCAATGCTCTTAAAAGAAAAGGTGGTGAAACAACAACAAAACAAGTCTTTCTCATTAGGAAGGCTTGTAGGCACCTCTCCTTGGCTCAGGAGCAAGGGAAAGGGGGGTGGGCAGCTCTGCACTCTGCTCGCTTTCTGTCTGGGAGGAATTTCTAGTTGTTAATGATTAATTCAAACATTTCTTGTCATGAGTACAGTGTGCACAGAGTGATAAATCTGTGGTGGGTTAGAGGTTGAGGTTGCTCAGTGCTGACAATTAGTTTGAGCCACAGGCTTTGCTTTCATTGGCATTTTCACAGCATTAACCCAGACCTTGTCAATTAAAATCCAGACACATTTTGATGAGGGACATCTTCTTCTAATGATAATTGTAATAATATCACTTTTATTCATTTAAAACCTGTCAGGCAGGCCATGTTTCCTGGAAAATAACTGCCCAAGTTTCACATTGCCTAAATAACTAGGAAGTATCTTTCAGTTTTTTGAGCTGACACTTCATCAAAAATAACTAAAAGCAAATGAGACCATAGCTGTTCATCTTTGAACACTAACCAACTACAATCAAGGTAATTTGACTTTATCTGCTAAAATAAGCAGGTTTATTAGCCGTCACTTTGGAGGCTAATAAACATTTGATAACTGCCTGAAGTTGATGATGGGGATTTATACTATTTATTATTGGTTTTTCTAGCTATTTGACAGCATAGCTCCAGAGCATGTCTTAGGCAGTGATCCATTTATGCAGCTCACCTGTTCATTAGGTGGAGAAGGAAGCCTGGGTGTAAGGGTTGATTAAGGAACTTGTCTGAGTTGCACAAGAAGTCTGCAGCAGACTAAAACCCAGAAATCCTGTTTCTGTTCTAGTACATTAGCTGCAGTGGGTTTTTTATGTGTTTATGTGTCTGTAAATATTATATTTAGAATCTCTGTCAGGCCATAAAAATGAGTGTTTAATAGTTGGAATGGGAGTGATATATCAGATATCAATTGAAAATCCATTGTGGTTTTATTTTAGCATGGCATGAAAAATAACAAAGCAAAAATCATGTTTAGTTTTGCATGGAAAAATACTTTTCATTTTGCTGAGAAGTTGTTCATAAGTGAAATCCTTTACGAAAGCTGGGGTAGGGAAGCAAAAAGCTGTATCAAGTAAGACTGTATCTAGATCTGGCAACGTGGTCAGTCTGTGCTTGTCCATACGGGTGGAAAGTGCTGCCCTTCTTTTTGTTTAGGCATTCCCTTGTTTCTCTGCTAAGACATGGATCACTGGCCTTTAGCCAGGTCGCATTGTCATCTCATTCCTTTAAAATCTGGGTTCTTCAAATAGTCAGCACTTGTGTATTTAAAAACCTCATCAGCATTATAAACGGGCTGCTTCTCCGGTCCTTCTCTGAGAGGGGTAGGAGAAGGAACTCTGGTTAATTAAAAGCACCTCTAGGTGATGCCGTAATATAAATAACAATAAGCCTGCCTTATTTCTATAGCAACTGCAATAATGCTACCAGTTGTTAGTAGTTCAAAATTCAGGGCATAGCACGGACTCTGAGTAGGAAATCCAGGCACAAAATATTGCATCGAAAAAAGGTTGAGGGATAATAACTGAGAAGTAAATGGACTTGTGCTGCTGTGACTGTAGTCTGGAAGTTCGTAGTTGTGCTTTTAATAAATACAAATACTAATCCACCTCTGCACTGGTAGGGCTCTTTTTTTCCCTTTCCAGTACGAACTGGCACGCCTGTAGTCTGCATTCTGGTGTGTATAGAAACAGCACTGATGACAGCGTAGCTTGAGGGCTGTAAATATTATCACGTATTTTTCCAGTGAGCCTTTAGCAACTGAGCTATGTGTTTATGTCTCTCGTTACTCTCATTTTTTTTAAGAGTGCATTTATAAGCATTAGAGGTGATCAATAAAACCTGACCTGCCTTTGCAAGTTAAATAGGCCTTATTTGAAACTAGCAGGCTTAAAGAGATTCTGATTTGCTAACAGTGATTTAAGAGCGAGCAAGGTCCATTTATATGCCAGTTCTTTTCCACTTTTGAGGTTTGAATTGCATTGGAAAATTTGTCACTTTGCACGTTTAGGCATGGAAGTTGCAGCTAACACTTTATTAAGCATGCCATTATGTAGGAGCTGCCTTCTTAACTTGCAATTCACTGTATCTTAGTGAAAAAGTAATGTAATTAATAGATACGGAACACACCTAACCGTGCAGAGTGAAGTCTCCATGAACTTTGACTCTAAGCAGTATTTTCTATTGGCTGCTTTTGGTCTTTGGGAGATGTTCAAGGGGTAAAAAAGAATGTACAATTTAAAAACAAAGACAAAATAATCATAAAACGTACCAAGACGTTGAGAAGAACTGAATCCTAGCTACAATGATATATGTTCATGATGTTCCCGGCACAAAGATATAAAATACTCAGCGACAGATTTTTGGGGTTTTTTTTTGTTATGCAGGTTGAGTTGTTTTGAAGATTTATTCTGTAGAGATCTCACTTTAAATATTAGGATGTTGAGAAGTGTTCAGTATAGGCTTTTGAAAAGGAGACAGCTCTTGGCAGCACCCAACTCTTTAGCTGGTTTGGTCCCTGCTGCCTCTGAGAGCAGCCTTGGGGGGAGCTCCGTGCTGTGATTTCTTCTGCCCGACTGTCCCTCCCGGCTCTGTGCACTGCGCTAGGGTGCTGCAAAAGCAACCCTTTTACCATTTACTGCCAATTTTCTAATGGCTGAATTTGTTGTTTAACCCTTTGGTGACAGTGTGGAATCGGAGGCTGGAAGGGCAGCGCTCCCCCGCAGCGCAGCTCCGGCTGGGCGTCAGGAGGGGATGGATTGATGCAGCCTGTTATTTTCCCATCTCGTGACATTTAAGCATTTAATTTAAGGACCTGAAAGCCATGTGGAATGGTCATGTGTTATGAAAGACAGGTTTGGTGATGCAAATTGAATACTTTATTGGCTTAAAATTAGTAGGAAAGGTGTAGCAATAAGTAGGCCATTGAGGCAAACGTGCTGAAATCAAACCTTTCAGCATGAATGCTGTATCCTGCAGATATGTTATGGAGAACTATTTTAGGATGTTTTAAATGTTTTTATGGGGCTTGTTTGTCATAGCCATCCAGCTATCTGACGGGCTAGTTTCTATTACTGTGGTATGTAGGGTGGTGCCTGCAGAGGTTCCAGCTGAGATCGGGCATCGTACATGCATTTACTGAGAGTGCGTCTCAGGTTCACAAGATAATTACATGCCAGCCCTTCTTCCTCTCCTCAGCATGGTTCAGATTTAGAGCAAGAGGTGTGTGGGCTGAATAAAAGCCATCAGAAGGCAGTGTTGCTCAAATATTGATGGATGCCTCCATTGTTTGATGTGTGGCTTTTTTTGCGTGGTAATTTTGACTTTAAACTTGTGTGCATGCATGCCCATAAACATTATTCATAAACATTATTCTTAATGAGCCATTTTGTTCATAAATGGCTTTATCTGTCTCTATGACCAATCTGAGCCCTGTGATGCTCAGTGCTGGAGAGCGAGGTCATACGTGACAGTCCTTGGCCCAAAGAGTTTTCATGTTTAAAAACCAAAGTATAGTGGGTGAACGAGACACGACTGCCAGCAAGCATGGAGGCGACAGATGGAGCACAGCGGCGAAGATGAAGGATGTGCAGAGCTCCGTGTGTTGCGGGGCATCGATGATCAAAACTCCTCTTTGTTGTGGTGCCTGTACTAGGCTCACAGCAATCAGGAATTTGGTTTGCTGAGACTAACTCCTGCCTTGTTAACTACTACTCCTTGATTATTTCTGTCTATATCCATCTGCTGCCTCTTTTCTGTTAGAGCTGCAAATTCCTTAGGGTTCAGACAGCTTTTTATTTTTGTGTTTGGGTGGTACTGAATTCAGTGGAGTTCTGGCCCAGGGTTAACGCTAGTAGCTGTTAGCAGTAGCATTTGCACGTGAAAATAAGACATGGGAAAACAATTATTTTCACATTCTGATTATCTTTATTTGCATTCCAACATCCGCTAAATCTTTGAAACGGAAAAATTATTTAAATAAACGATACATGATTAAAATGATTATTATAATGTTCTCTACCACAAATAGTTCCATGCAGGAAATGCAATTTTTTTTTTTTTGTATGTGGTTGTTTATATATACATCTGTATTAGTCTGGCAAATAGATTTTATCCTACAGCCTGCTGGCTGTCGCTTTCCTAGGTGCTTATTCATATTTAATATAGCTCTCCCATGTATTTGCATACATAAATACACACTTGTTTTTAACACCTGTTGGCATCCTTTAATTATGTATTGACCCTGAGGCTGTTGGCTTTGAGGTCTGTGCAGCCGCAGATAGCTGGATGTTATGTATTGTTCTTCTTTCCCAAGACCTGAGCCCGCTTTGCACTGACCTGCCAGCTGAAGTTTACCCTTCTGGCGCAACGCCACAGCGAAGTGCCTTTCAGCGAGTTCTCGGCTATAATCCTGAGCTGATTTCTGGGATGCAATTCACTGCTACAGTTATCATATCAAAAGGGGAGTGATTTGCATTTCCTGCACGTCTCGGTGTTGCCAGCCTCGGAGAATGCTGCAGAGAGAAAGTTAACACAATTTGATAAAAAAACGAAAATGAGCCTATTTACAGTGTTGCATCTGACGCTGTGGAGGAATTTGATGCAGACACAAAGTTGGCACAAAGTACAGATTTAGGCTGTGCACAGAGATTAATTTTGGGGCTTTTTTTGGCTCCTGGGAAAAAATAGGAAGATTGTCCCTAAAGGCTGAATGTGTGGAGAGCTGTGTGCTTGCCTTTGTGTGCCTTTCCTCTTTATCTTGATTTCTTATTGTGTTGCCCTGTAAAGTCTCTCTCTTCTCTAGATATTCATCCAGAGTAGGGTCTGCATAACCCATTATCTTTGTTTTTATCTGACCCCCTCAGCCCTCTGCACTTCCCTCTCTGAAAAGGCATTGAGCAGTCATACCAGCATCATTTGTACAATGTGAAACACTTTACGTTGAGGTATTTTAAGCACGTCCATACTGGAAATGCCATAGGAATGGCAGGGCTGCAGCGTTTGCTGCTGATTCGCATTCAGCTTCCCATATTTGTATGCAGAAGCCGACTCGGCGGCGGCCTCGCATTCATTTCCTGCGTATCAATTACTTATCAGTAATACACAAGCCCAATTAAGGAACTGGAGGGAGATTGTAGTGCTGAGAGCGTGGCTGTGCCTCCCCCATCCGAAGGGGCAGAGTGCTGGGACGTGAGTTGAAGGGTCCCTTTTCAGAGGTTGCGTGGGTGAGGCTGCACACGTTTGAGTTTGGAGAGGCAAAGGATTTATCTGGTGTGGGTGACTGAACTGGTGATGCTACTCATCTCTGAGCCAGATTCCTGAAGTCTGGCCTAACTTCACCTTTATTTCCTATTTTTTATGAGCACCTTTCTTGGATGTATTCACCGCACGGCAATGAGGGGTTGTGTAAAAGGGGCGCTCAACAAAAACATAGCGGCTGAAGCACTCTCAAATTTATTGCACCTTGTCTTTCTCATTTGAGGTTTTGGTGTTGTGTACTTGCAGCTGCAAATGTAGAAATGTGTGCAAATATCATAAGCCTGCCAGAACTGGCGAGAGCTCCTTTGCAGGGTTTCTACTCCCAGGTCAGGGTTTTTTTAGGCATTCGTGAGTACAGGTCACCAGAATTCACCTTCAGGCAGTTCTGTAAGGGATATTCCTTCCCTCCCATTCTACTTCTCTTTTTTTCCCTGCATTTCAGCAAAGAAATACCTTTGTTCATATCTACATTTTACCCAGCTTTAAAAGAATTGAAGCTTTGCTTAGTTCTGCCTTAACTTTAGCAAATCCTTTAAAAGCAGACCATAGAGGCTGACCGCACCAGGAAAATACCACTGTGCCACCTTGATTAGTTCGTGTGCCTGACCTCTTCTTCCTCCTAACTTCGACTACTGCTTCTTGTCATCTTTGATTTCATCTTTTTCTTTTCTGTTGTTTCCCCCTTTTTCCTTTACTGTCTATGAAGATTTGTGCTGCCTGATACGATCACCTCGCCGTGCTGTTTGAATCTTAATGCAAGTGCCCTGGGAAGAGATTACACTCACTCTTTAAACTGGTACATCTCTCTTAATGTATGATGTCCAAAGAGAAGGCTATTTCTAATTCTGGATCCTGGAAATTAAAACCAATGTGTGCACATGTTGTTTTGTCCAGACGCAATGTAAACTTCAGTGGAAATAAAACCAC
Organism: Burhinus oedicnemus; assembly: GCA_008921705.1. NCBI lineage: Eukaryota > Metazoa > Chordata > Aves > Charadriiformes > Burhinidae > Burhinus > Burhinus oedicnemus. The sequence goes on from VFFE01006198.1 coordinate 416,429, forward strand.
AGCATGGGTACTCTTGTCTTGGCTGGCATGCAGCTAGTCAGGGCACTTTTCTGCATACCTCATCCCTGATAAAAAGGGATGCTCTGCATCTCTCTGTCCCTCTCACTCTTCCCTCCCCTCCCCCCCCCCCCATTCTATTTTTTTAAGAACTGATTTCCTTAGGGAGTTGTTAATGTTTAGGGCTTTTTTCCCTGACATTTTGGACAATGATGTGACAACACAAGTGCATCTATTACTCTTCTGCTTGGAGCTGACTAAAGCAAAGGACTTGATGGATAATGGCCACATTTTCCAGCAGCGCCTGATGTACATGTGAGAAGAATGACTGAGTGACCTGCATATAAAACCAAACTATGTCGGGCACGAAGTCTGAGCGCAGAACTAGGAGAGGAGACTGAGAACAGGTAGCCTTTTGTGATGCATTCCTTATTTTGCTCCCCTTCTCTCTGTTGCTGGAAATGTGGTGCTTTGTGTGTTGCAGCAGTGCAGGCTGTGGTGTGGGAATCTATAATCTCCTTCGTGGGAAGGGAAGGCAAAGGGCAGCAGGCTCGTATGGCACAGGGAGCTTTGAGAAAAGGAGGTTGTACAATTGAAAACAGAGCATCACTTCACCTTTGGCTGCTGAAGAAAGCTGATTCTCCTTTGCCTTGAGTAGTCAATTTACACCTGTGCAGATGGAATGTAACACAGCACCGGCTGGAGCTCGTGTTTGGTGATGCTGTGGGTGCCTACAGCCTTCAGGGAGAAGGGGAGAGAGCTGGAAGCTGTCGGGACTGGCTGGGGCTCTGGACCTGGGAGTCGGATGGCCATTTGAGCATCATGTCCCACTAGGGCCCCCTGCCCTGGCAGGTGAGACATGCTGGCTGGGACACCGTGCATTTGGTGCTTGGCTGGGTGCTGTACACCTTTTGCTGAAGCTGATACCATTCTGCTTTATATTCCACAGCGTAGTCTTGCTAAAGCTGGTTTTGAGCTCATGCAGCTGGGAGGGTGTGGGGAAGGAGGAAGAGGTGTTACAGTGGGGAAGGGACAGGATGCTCTCCCCTCCCTGTCCCCCAGCACGCCATGTAGGCACAATCCCCCTGGCCACTAATTCATGTCTCCTATTTTCTTTCTCTGCAAGACCGCTATGAGAAATGATCAAGGATTCAAATAGCTTTCATGGAACTGGAGAAGGAAAAGTGTTAGGATTGTTTTACCAAAAGTGTAAGAAGGAGGGTAAGACCAGATGCGTTTTGCACCTGGAGGACCAGGGCACAGGGGAGGATGGGTGGCAGTTCTGTCCTCGGCTGTATCATCCTCATGAGCAGCATGTCAGGAGTCCGTGGCAGGGTGGGAATCCCCAAACCTTTGCTTTGCTGAACTGCTCTGGAATATAAAGAAAATACATAATTTTTTTAATGACCTATGATTAGACAGGCTTTTAGGCTCAGGTAGTAACTTACAGGTGAGATTTTCGTGGCATAGTGAAGTCCATTTCATTCTTGATGTCGCAACAGCCTGAGCTACCGTCTTTGCATCAGGAGAAGAAGGTGCTCCAAGCAGACCTTGAGTGTTCAGTTTCCACAGAGGATACACTCATAAATGCTTGTAAACAAATGGGAAATTGCAGGGTGCCAACAGAAGAAAGTAACAGAATGGAAGAACAGAGCTCAGGTTGAGTGCCTGTTTCTGGAACGTATTTTGTGTGAATAATTCAGCTGGCTTCCCTGTGCTTTGGATTTTCCATCTTTCGAGGGGTGGTCCCTTACCCTTACTAATACTTTGCCAGATGTGAGGTAGTCAAGGGCCGCACCAGAGACACTGAAGAACATCGCTACATCAGGCATAGATGTACCAGAGAAATCAAAGTGCCCTGGGTAGCACTGCCTGCTGTCATACTTGTTCTTCAGTTTGTCTAAGGCAGCAATGTCTGCAAAACTTCCTTTCCTCTACCTAATGTAGATTATAACTGTAAGAATGTTTACTTCAAGTGAAATAGGGTGCTGTAGCTGTGATTGGCACCTGCAAATCTGCAAGTAATTCCTTCCACGGTTTCAACAAAAAAAAAAAAAAAAAAAGTAATGAAAATATTCTGCAAAGAAATGATGATATCCCATGTGCCTTATTATAGAACATTTTGCCAAGAAACTTGTGGCTGTAACGAGGAGGTTGATATACTTCCCCACTGTCACAGCATTAGAACCTAATTGCCCCCGGGTTTCTTGATTATCTCCAACACAGCTGTCACGCTGCCCCTTTGAAAAAATGAACTGGCATCACATGCACAAACTTCAAAAGGTCTTTTTTTCTGGAAACAGGCAAAATTATTATCAAGCAGTCTCTGGTGTGTTTACCAAACTTGTTGGAATATCATACTGAATTGGGCCCCTGTTGCTCCTATATCACAAGATAAGCGATTATTCAGGTTTCCCATCACACTTGGGCATTACTGTGCCAGGGCTCCTGCCAATATTTTGTACTTGCTGCCTACGTATGTAAGAGTATTATTTAATAGTCGTGGCTGGAATAGGGGCTCTGCGTTCCCAGGGTGTAATCCTCTCTCTCACTGCAGGAGAGGTGTCCTTAGAGCCCTCTCTGCCTCCTGTTGTGTCCCCTGTGAAATCGGAGCGGTAATGCTGTCCTTTTCATATTGCGTGTGCTGAGTGCTTCATCCTGGAACAATGCATTGCCGCTGTTCAAAATGGGCCTATTTTCCAAGAAAAAGAAAAAAGTAATATAAGAATAGTGAAAATAGCTCATTTTCTGAGCTTCTAACAAGTACGAACTCTCTTCCCAAATAACTGAATCTAGTTTTCCCTTTAATTGGAGATATTTCCAGTCTATCTTGTTCGTTAGAATAGCCCCTGATTGATAAGGAGGATTTTCAAAACAGTAATCACCCAGCTCCCTGTGGCTTTTGGTAGGAGTTTAGCGGCTGATTTCCCTTTGTGGCTTTACTATTAAGCTCCCATTGACCTAATCTCCCAAGTAGATGCATGTGCTACACCTGCAGACCCCTCTGGTTCCAGTGTGGTGGCCGTGTGAGCTCCTGGGTAGCCCTAACCATGACACCAACACGGTTTTATGACTTGATGAACCATGCTGGGCTGAGCAGGAGCATTGTGCTTGAGGTTTTTTGAGTGTCTCGGGGCAGAAATGGCTCAATTTTAGGCTCCACCTGTCATTCTATGCTCATGCGAGGGTTAAAAAGAGATTTTACAATGGTCAAAATGGATGTGAAAGAGAGCAGAACTTTGTAAAAGCTTTAAAAAAACGTGTATTTGGTCAAATGCTTTCTGGACTATCTTGCTGCCTAGCATATAGGAGGTATGGCTGACAGGAGTGAGTTCAGGGCAGGGGTCAGGTTAGTGTCATTGCAGGACTTTGGCCTCGTGGTCTGGTCCGGGGCTGGTAGAGGTGAGGGGATGGACAGAGAGACCGAGGATGGTTTCTCACCAGGACCTGTACTCACCCCATTTCTGGAGCCTGCTGGCCATGGCCCGAGCACTGCTCTCTTACCCTGGTGCAGTGGGAGATCGCAGATGGCAAAGATTTGGAGAGATGGGTTTAGTTTGAAAACGAGTCCTCTTCTCTCCTCCAAAGGCTTTGCGTTTATTTTAGAAGGGGGGAAAGCCATCAGCCAGCTAAAACCAGCATTGCGATGACAGGTAAGCGATGCCTAGCCTGTTCCAGAAGGATTCATTGTGCATAGCACTAAGTGTTTTGTTTGTGCAAATGAATTACTAAAAAAACCAAAAAAGCTCTTAGCCTTTTGGAAGCGATGCTGAGACTGAAACAGCCAAGGAGGGAAGGAGGAAAATACCCCCAAACCCATGGGCATGGAAATAGCAGCAAAGTGAAAAGTGAGAGTTTTGTAGGGCAGTAACTGTGAATTAGGGAGCGATTGGGCCACTGAAACTGGGGACCAGAGCTTTGTAGGAAACACATCATTCCTTGCCTTGCTTTGAAGCCTGAGTGTTACAGCCGTGCAGGTTTGAGGGGAGCGGGTGCCATCTCCCTTCCCAAAAACCCTGCGGGAATACTCATTGCTGGAAAATTTGCAGAGCGCCTGATCAGAGCTAGACGTGCAACGACCCGCACAAGATTAATTTTCCCTCTTTATGTGGCAAGATAGCAGCGGGCTGAAACGGCGCGTGGTACCACCGGGGCGGGAATCCACCCCCTGCGTTGGATCAGCGAGGAGCTGCGCGCAGGAGAGGGGTTTGCGGGGGGGTCAGAGCTGGGATGAGGGGGCACACGGTCTTCAACCAACTCACCCGCCTGCCCTGCAGCTCGAAGGTGGGCAGAGGGTTGTTTGGGTTTTTTATCTTCCCTGAAGGTGGAGAGGGAATTAGTCACTGCTGGAATGAACTAACCGCCCCCCCCTGCATGGCGGTGCAGGTGCAGGGGGACAGGGACAGCACCGCTGCGAGCCTAAAATGCAGCAGGGCAACAGCTGGCAGACGTGCATTAGCGTGATGGTAATCCTGTAAATGGAAACGCTTGCAAGTGAGAAAAGATGAAAGTGTGTATGTGCTTGTAGGATCCTTGTTATCATGTTATCTCGGATCTTTAGGGACAAAATAGCCACTCATGCATGGAGAGTAAACAGACACACGGTATGTATAAATAATGTGTGGAAGAGGAGCTTCTGAATGCAATTTCCATCTTTATTTAAAAACCTGCTACTTAGGCATATTATTATAATTCCAATGACACTAACTAAGCCGTCAGTAATTAGGATGGGAAATGGGAATATATTCCACAGAAATGATCTTGATATTTCACCAGTCCAATTGTACGGCAGTCGTCTTGAAGAATAAGCTGTCATTTGCCCAGAGTTTTTTGGAAGGCTATAATTTAGCTGATTAAAAAAAATAATCAAGAAAATTCCCCTGGAGAACTCCATGTTGTGTGGAGGACACCAAGTTTAGAATAATACAATTAGTAGTGCTTTCACTGCTTTTACTGTATTTTGTCTTAGCGTTGCTGATTATGTAAATAGTTATAATAATTCCATTTTTCCTGAGCGTCAGTGGCGTCCTGTGAGCTCAGCCCTTCTCCAGGCTCAGTGAAGCCACGTGGCTGCTGATTTACCATAGATGCTTTTGCTGCTCCCTTTGGAGGGCTCTTCTCTAGCAAGGCGTAGGCATGCTCTTCCTAGATTTAAAAGAGAGACTATTTATCAGATGGTTTTCAAGAGTCTAAATTGCAGATGAACTTCTCTCTGCTTGTGGTTATAGCTTTGGTAAATGGAACGTGTTGGAGAAACTTGCTGTTTTGAGAGAAGAAAAAATATTTTGATGTTTCTGCCTTGTCTAACACATGCTGATAACACACCCCTGTGTAGGTAATTAAAAATCATACTTAAGCAATAACCCCACTTAATTCACATCAAAATAGCCCTTTTGGCCTTATGCTCTTGGGCACATTAGAACAACTTTAGGGAAATGCTTTGAACTGCACTGGCGAAAACACTGAGGAGCTGCAGCTTTGGGGTCAAGCCTCCTCTGGCGTACAGCACTGGCTGTGCCCCACGTAGCCCACAATACCTGCCTTTCAGTAAATACAGTTTGCCAAAATAACAGTGAAGGAGTGCTAGGAGAAACGGTTCCAAGAGCGACGGCACAACCACGAGAGAGGAGGAGTGGAGTTCCTGATGCTGGGACTGTTAAACCTTGCCTCTTCCGATCTGCCAACCCTGTAGCCGTGACTGCTAATTTTTTATCTGCTCCTAAACACGCTGTAGAGATCAGCTCCTCTGTCCAGGAAAATGTGCTTTGTAATGCCAGGTTCAGTATTTTGCACAGAACGTGGTAATGAAATGAGTTTGTTCCTTGGCTTTGCTCTCTACGAGGAGTAGATTAAGATCACCAGACATATTTCACTCGCAGCCCAAAACAGGTTTAAATATCTGTTTTGGAGGAGTAAGGCAAATACAATTCCTACCTTACATCGTGTTGCCCCTATTGAAGCAGGTCATTGTCAATGAAAAATTCTCTCACTAACCTTTAAAAATGGGTTTTTTGTAATTCTAGTTCTGCTGAAGGGTAAAGCTGTATACAGTAATTGAATCAGTGGTGCATGCAGACTGAGAATTTGCAGGATGAAATTTCGGGGCTATAATGGATTGTCTCTGTTTTCTTCTCTCTGTTCCCTCTCTTGTATCTTCTTTCTCTTTGCTTTTGCTTCTTCTCTTATTTCTCGGTGTTGGAATTGGTATCTGAAAAGGTCAAGTGGTTTAGTGAGGAAAGCTGAAATTGCGATTAAGAAAAACCCAGATTTTTAATCTGTTTTGAACTCTTCACCTCCTAGTGTCCCGGTCATCGTTGCTGGCTAAATTAGCATGAAGCAAGCATCTTGCTGTTAAAAATATTATTAAAAAGAAATTTAAATCTTTAGTAGAGTAGAGCAGGGCACCTCATACAGGCGCTGCCAGGGAGCCCCTTAAATGTAGAGGGTGATGCTCAGGTCCTGCTGTCACGGGAGGAGAGGCAGCGCTGGGATGCTGGGGGCCGTTCAAATCCCTGGGCCGGTGGAGCTGAGCTGAAAGGGCTTCTTTTTCAGCAGACCAGAAGCACAGAGCATTCAGACAGCAACACATCTTCACTGGGATGTAAAGAGAAATCGTAAGTCTGTCTGCACGTAAATCAGACGCAAGCGTGTGGCTGTGCTTGCCGTGCAGGCTGCAGGTGCCCATGCCCTCCGTGGGGCTGGGAGCCCTGGCTGGCAGCGGCTGCCGCATGAACAGGCTCTCCTCTTTGGTAATCAGGAGTGAGAACATGTACAGCCACTTCTTCCTCCTCTCAGATTTCAAAACCATGTATTTTTTTTTTTTGCCTGCTGTAACGTAGAGGTCGTTCAGTCTCTACTTTTAGGATGCGTTCCTTCCTGATAAGATACCTGTTTACAACACATCCTCAGCAGCCAAAATTGCTTGACAGTTTTAGCTTTAATTCGGGGAATTTTGCTGCAGCATCCAAGTTGGGCTGGTAGCAGATGTTGTCTCAGTCAGATTTCCCTTACCCCAGACTACGGGAATGGCTCCTACATCTTTTCAGCTTTAACATGAATTATTTCAAATGAGCTATCCCCTTTGCTAGGATAGCTGGGAAATGTACCATTGACGAAATCTGTTCTTTCCTTTTTATTTTGGTGGTTCTTCCCTTTTTATTTTGGTGATTCTTTCATTTTTATTTTGGTGGTTCTTTCCTTTTTATTTTGGTGGTTCTCTCATCTTTCTAAAGTCACAAGCCAAAAGCTCACCTTAGCAGTGCTGTACTAGACCTAGGCTGACTAGTTTCCAGGCAGCCCAGAATTAAATCCCTATTTATGTAGCAACAGCTAAAACAACAAAAATTTGGCTTTCCAAATGCCAGATGAATTGTGGATGTTGAAACAAAAAACTGAGTTTCATCAGGGTTTGTCTGGGTGAAATAGGAACCACATCTCGGACAACGTGGTGCCCTGTGAGAAAGCCCCCAGGAGACTATTTTTGGCAGAGCTGTGGCCAGAGAGCATGGCTTAGGATTGCGAGCAAAGCAACAAGTTTCTGATTAAGGGTTTTTTTTTTCCTATTTTTAGAAAAGAAAGTATGCTATGCTTCATGTTTGTGGAGGGAGGGGGCTACAGCAAAGAATATAATGCTGTGATCAAGTTCTCTTAGTACAGCAAATAACCCGGAAAAGTTCTGAATACTGACTACTCGGGTGAAAGAAGAGAGCAAACAATCTCAGTTGTTTGTTCCCTATTGATACTCGCTGAACTGCATCTCTCCTGAGACTTTGGCTTCTCAAAACCTTCACTTTACACCTCTGAAGTCTTTCATCTCTGCACTTTGAGGGATGTCCTACATCAGTCCTTTTGGCCATCGGTCCGCTTGCCATTGCAGTATGTTGAACCAGCCTTTCCAGGATTGTCGTTTGCTGCCGCTAGTAGTAAATCCCAGTGTACTGACCAGAAAGTCTTACACAGGGCCTAAATTCAATTCTGCTATGAAGAGCAAATTCAACCATGAGATCTCTTTTTTTTTTTTCCCCCAGTATGTGCTGGGAGACTGCATGAGGATTTAGAAGTAGGGCTGAAAGTTTTAGATCCAGACGAGTGGCTCTCCTTTCATTAGCAAATGCCTTTTATTTAACAATAAATAAATAAATAAATATCAAATCCCTCCTTTTGGTGTTTCTGCCTCATATGCCTGTGTCACAGCCTTTTTTCCTTATAATTAATCAACCCATATCTCTAATGCAGCTCTGCTTGTCAGCAGGGATTAAAGCCTGACAGTATTTAATCATCTTGTATTTCATAGAAGACTAACAATCTCCCTTTGCTTTCTCTTCCCTCCTTTCCCTTTCATTTCCTTGTCTTTTCTGGGTATGTAGCACAGTGTCTGCTCTGACTGTCTGAAGTTTTTATACAGGGAGTGACAGGTATAAAATTCTTTTCTTGGCTCTTTTCTTCTGTGACCCATGTAATTCCCTCATGAGATCATTTGCTGTGACATTTTGGGTGTACCGTGACCTACCCTGTTAGCACAGAGGTCCACCAGACACTGAGGCTGTAGGAGTATGTATTGAATCATATTTTACCATGACTTTTTTTTCTCCCAGCAAATACACTAAAGCTGGGAACCAAGTGGGTTGAATAACTAGACCAATTATTATTTCATATTCTGGGGCTATTTACCAGTTTAAATTGTTTCTAATATATGTGACCAACTTGGACACCGACTTGGATTCATTTTGTTAATTTAGATATCTCATGAAATTATGGATCTCAATACTTGACCTACTCACGGAGATCCTCTTCGTAATCAAGGGATGGAAACAGATCCTTCCTTTGGGCACAATACTTCTATTTTAAGGTATATTCTCGGTGGATCAGATGACTCATATCCTAGAAGGGCTTCTTTGTCTCCATTGACTGTAAAGGATATTTTAATATCTCATCCAAATAGAGATGTTTTCATTTATAGATGTAGAGTGAGAAGAACTGCATGACGGTTCTTAAGTCATTGCCACGTCCGTGGGATGGCTATCCATTTCTGTGCCGCCGTGGTGTGGCGTGGGAGACCAATGAATGAGCTGAGTGTAGTCCCACCCTCCTGGATTTGGAGGAGCTCCAGGGGACCCTCCAGCTGAGTGCTGGGAAACACAGAGGTATGAACCTGAGGGGTCGGTGCTCGACAGGGGAAACGCTCCGTCTTCTCCTTTTGTTGCCATTTTCCCAGAGTATGGATTGCTGATTCTTCAGACTTAAGTCAAAACAGTCACTATCTTAATTTAATTAGACAGCCTTTTTAGCATGGCTGATGTCAGATATTGTAAGGTCTGTAGATCGAATTAATTGAATGTATTCCGTTTCATTTGAATTTGTAGGTTAAGCATGTTGACCCCGGGCTAGCTTTTATATGGGAGATTGCCAAGAAATCCCAGGTACCATCGATGCAAACAGCGTTTTTCTCACCCCGTACCAAATATCATGCCACTGAAATGCGTTTGCTTTCTCCTGCTTTGTTGCCATTGCAGTATTGATGGATGAAAACTGAAGGAGGAAAGGAAAGAGAGAGAGGAAGAGACTTAAAACAATAAAAAAGCAAATTATTTTCATGTTCTAGGTAAATGTTTTCTTCCTGCAGAAGAAAGCCCTATTTATATAACAGGGTTCCAGTGCTGAGAGAGGTCATGGGATGTAGCAGTGTAAAAACGTTGGTGGATGCTGTTGAACGCTAGATTATTGTTTCTCCCCACTCAGTTAAGACTTAACCTTCACTAATTCTTGCTGTAGGAGACAGCTTATTGTCTTTGGCCTCTTCTAAAATGAAACTTTTGGTTACAGCTTTGGTAATAAAACTTAAAAAAATAAGTCACAATCATTGCTGAAACCTAGGTGTTTTTCTTGGTTGACTCTAAAGTATTACAGTAGTGCAGTGGTAACGAAAAGAACAAACAGATCGAAAGACAGTGAAGAACGTAATGTTTGCTGGTTTCTCGTAATTCTAACATGCACAACTCCAGGTCAGCAGGCTGAAAATCCATGCCAAAAAGCAACCAAGTAGCTCTTAAATGGAATTAGCGTGTGCAGGAATCCCAGGACAAATGTTTGGTTCGTGTTGTATGGGCTGTCAAACTAAGGATAACAATGGCATTTTTTGACCTAGAACCTTTTTGATCAATACAGTATGCTTCATTTTCCTCCCAGAGCTGAACTGAATGCATGTTTATATTTTATGGGAAATAGCAAAACCAGCAGGTTAAGGTAAGAGCTAACCATGGTACCAGAAATTGGTGCTTTTTTAAGGGCAGGATTTAAACCTCAGTTTATAAAATAAAGAGCACAAGCAGTGGTTTTTAAGTATATTTGCCATGAAAAAAGAGCTAGAAAGATGTAAAACAAAAATTAGGAAAAGATAAGTGCAGACATCACTTAATTAAGAAAATGTATTCTACAAGCAGAACAAAACAGAAAGGAAACATCCATTACCGAGGAAGGGGCATTGAGGCAAAGGACTTTTGTCATCTCAAGTGACAGTTAGATGAGTTTACAAACAGAGCAGGGCAACGAAGGTAAAAATATGCTAGAGAAGAAAACGAGGCAAGAAGAACTGAAGGAGTACAGAGCAGGCTTTTGCAGGTCTGTTGGCCCGATTTATGCTTTCATGCCCTTCATAGCATACAAACATCCCTGAAATGAAGAGCCTGTTTTGCTGTCATTGTTGTACAGTCCCAAGAGCACCATGTCGGGTAAATCTGCTCAGCAGCAGAACCTGAAACCAGCTGTGGGACCAGGCAGAAGGTGGTTCAGCAGCCAAAAGGTGTACTGCATGGGATACGTGTGTTCCCTGCCTGCTTTCCGACGGGCTGTGGAGGAGGCAGCAGCAGCCCAGCGAGCGGTTTGCTCTGCTCTGAGCTCAAATCCATGGTCTGCAGAGCAAAAGCATTTGCAAAGGCTCAAGAACGCAGTGGTCTGTCCCATAGCTCCCCCGATTCATTTGCCGTGACTTGCCCTAAAAAAAATCAGCCTCCATTTCCTTATTTAGAAGAGAAAATATTGTTTCTGCTAGGGGCAATTCTTCGTCCCAAGTTATTTCCTCTCTACACTGAAGTAATGCCTTTGGGTAACATGGGACCTGCCCCACACCCCGTGGGTGTCATTTCCACTGGGGTCTCAGGGCATTGGATGCCCTAGTTTAGCTTCTGGCCAAATATTCATATTTAGAGAAAAAAAGTTTTGGGTTTTTGTTCTAATAGTTTACAGTGACACAAGGAATTGGCAGAGTGGTTTGAAATAGCAAATTCTGACAAAATGTGTGAGATGTCTGTTGTTGATGCAATTCAGATGGTCTTGCTGGCTTCTGTTGTTGAAGGACTCTTACAAGCCCCCCGCTTCCCATGTGCTTCAGATAAGCCTATCCTGTGTTAACTGCCAGGTCATTTCTATTTCCAGAGCCCTTTTGGACCCATTTCATAGAATCACAGAATGGTTAGGGTTGGAAGGGACCTTAAAGGTCATCCAGTTCCAAGCCACCTGCCATGGGCACCTTCCACTAGACCAGGTTGCTCAAAGCCCCATCCAACCTGGCCTTGAACACCTCCAGGGATGGGGCCTCCACAACTTCTCTGGGCAACCTGGGCCAGTGTCTCACCACCCTACAGTAAAGAATTTCTTCCTAATATCTAACCTAAATCTACCCTCTTTCAGTTTAAAACCGTTAGCCCTCGTCCTATCACTACGCTCCCTGATCAAGAGTCCCTCCCCATCTTTCATGTAGGTCCCCTTTAAGTACTGGAAGGGGCCATAAGGTCTCCCTGGTGTCTCTTCTCCAGGCTGAGAGAGAAGGTTCTTCTCCATTTCTCTATAGCTAGATGGCAAAAAGTAGTCTACAGTAGAAATTTCCAGCAGTCCCTTTTCACAGAGCTTCTATCCTGGGGATCTTCTCGTTTTTATTCAGGAAGAGTAATGCAAACACAAGTTTGGTAGGAGAACGGGAGGTGTCAGGTCCCTTGCAAAAGAGCACCTGACTGGTGATCAAACCTGAACCTGGTACTGGGACATTGCGGTTAAGCTGTGTGTGGGCGTCACAGACTGGGAAAGGGAATGCCAGTGCTCCCCCAGTGTGCACTCACACCTTGGGTTACCCCCACTCCTCAACAGGTACCAGTACTTGAAAATAAGTCTTTAGATACTCTACAGAAAATCAGGCAGGGGCATCACCCCATCAGGCTGTTTCAGTTTCTAGAAATTTAGTCTGTTTTGAAGGTTTTATTGAGACTTACAAGAAGCAAATTCGTTCAAGATTGATTTCAGTTGTTTGAGCATATTTGCTAGAGCTTGCTTCTTGTTCTTTGGTGATTTTGGGGTGTTTTTCTAAGTGTTGTATGAGTAAACTCTTAATGGTGCATTTGTTTGTAACAGCCTTTCATCTGGCAAAGTCTGGCAGAAATTGGATGCTCTGCAAGGACAAGTGGCTGTTCAGTCACAGGTCAAGCAGGGTTTTAAGCTCCAAAAGCTGAGTGATCTTGTATCAAATACTGTGGCTGTGGTTTTCATCCAGCTTCTAGCAGCTCTGCACCTGTGATTAGCGCTGTAAAAAAGACAGGAAAGTCAAAACTTTTGTACTTTTACAAAAACCCAAATTTGGTCCAACTCAACACAGTTCAGTTACAGCCCTTGGGGCTGGACTCCTCCAAACCTTATAAACTTTTCAGGACTGCAAGCCGTGGACTTTCGCCTTCTTTTGGGATTAATATACTTAGGATTTTTGCTTCTGAAATGCTAGAAAACTTAAGTTACTTAATATTTAATTCTTTGTCCTTTTTTTTTATGCTACCTATCTCATTAAAAAATAACAAAAAAACACCACCACCACCAAACCACGAAGACCCCACCAAAAATAGTTGCTTTAAGCATATAAATCAGTAGGATGTGTTCAGACTTGAAGTCAGCAACTGCAAACTATGATTGCATTGTATGGAAGGGTTACAGGGAAGACCTGTGTGGTGATGCTAGGCAGGACAGCTTCCGTTCTTCTGGCAAGTGGCAACTTTAGGGTCTCTTCTCTGTCTAACAACTCTAATTAAAAAAAAAAATATCTTTTTGAGCTATTAGGCTGGAGTTGGTCTCCTCTCTGTGATACACACCATAGGTAAAGATTTCATGGTCTGCGGCTCTGCTGTTTCAATCATGTTTATACATCAATTATTTCAAATTAGTGAGACTTAGCAGGAGTCCAGAAATTTGCATCTGCTCCAGCATCAGGGCCAACACAGGTGAAAATGGAGCAAAAAGCACAAGGACTACTAAGAATCCAGATAGTATTGGTTAAATGACATTACTGTGTTCAGGAATACCTTTAACTCCTCTTTCTTGTTAACCATAGCAGCTGTATGGCAAGACATGCAGTAAGACTGTGTTAGCATGGAAGCTGCTTTAAGTTGGGGCAGCAGGGAGAGTATTTTCAGCTGCCATGGGTTATTGTAGCTGCCTGCAGCTGTGCTAGGTTACACCGCCTGGTGATCTGCTTCCTGGCATTCTGTGTCACGCCAGGAGCTGCCTGAACAATACGTTAATTATACATTCCTGTGCATTTCTGATTCAGATTAACACACTAGCTTAATCTTTTGGTTTGGTTATGAAATTTGCTAGATGAAATATTGCTTGCATTCTTCCCATTAATGAGAACCCACACATAATCCCTGTGCCCTAAGTACCTGTCCTGATTGTCTACCACATTCATAAGTGCTACTTGCAGAGTTATTTTGCCTAGTTAAAGTTTTATTTTGTATTTATTCTAATTGCCAGTGCTGCTATTTTAAAAGTTGCTAACCCAGTCGTGGATATTCTGTTTTAACCCTTTTTGCCATTCCTTAGGAAGTGCCAGGTCGCCTGTTTTACGAACCCGTTACGAGTTTCTGCACAGATGCAAGTGTTTGCCGGGGCTGGCCCGTGCTTCCATATGGTGCACATTAATCACAATTTAGCTATGTAAACAAGGGCTTGTATTTTATGCTGCATACAGTTGCCCAGCTTAGGCTGAATGAAAGATTTCATTTTAGTAAGTTGTATAAACACACCTGAGACTCTGAAAACAGCATAACATGATTCTCTGTTCTATAGAATACATCAGTTTGCTAATTAAAAGTCTGCTCTCATGGTTGATGATTGTTACTTTTTATAAAGCCCTGGAATGCTATTAAGCAGGTCTGGAATGGTGGTGTGCGGTTTATTGTTTTTTTAAATTGTTTCCTGTCTATTTTTTCTGTGTTTTCATTGTGTTGAAGAGTCACTCTTTGCTTCTCAGTTACAGTTTTCATAGAGTAAATCTGCAAGTATTGTTTATAGTTGAAATGTTCTCAATTGTATAGTTTTTTGAACAGCTTGGATTTAATAGCTGGTTTATGTTTGGAATAAACAAGTAAAAAAAAATAAGTAAAGGGCCGTGAATCAACAAAAGGCAAATAAAAACAAAGTCCTTAGAGAAATAAGTAAGAAAACTGTATAGCTTCTAACCCAGAAAATCCATCACTCCTTTTGTCCATATGTATGTTCCTGTTATTATTTTGTTTTGATTCACGTGTAGTTCAGGGACTGTCGTTGCTCCTCTAGGTAGGAGCTATCAATGGAGCTATTACAACAAGACAGAAGAAGCAGAGCCTGTGTCAAGTATTCAACTGTCTTTTTTTTCCCCCCGATATTGCAAATAGATAAGCTGTAGCATGTTACTTGGGCATAAAGGTATCTAGATTTAAGAAAAGCTGGGTATGAGCACAGATTAAAAGAACATCTAAGGCTGCAAAAGCAAAGACTTAATACTTGTATAGCAACCAAGAAGATGGAAAGTGATAGAAATATTCAATTTCTAGAGAATTACATAGTCTTTAACACTGGAAATTAGGAAGAGGCTTTCCCAGGGAAGTGGTTACTTTGTCTTCAGCATCTCCTACACCAGCTTCTGCATCACGTGCCTTACGTTGTTAGTTGAGATGGTAATGGCCTTGCTTGGTCAAGCACAACTGCAGCCTTCAGTGTACAACCTGCTTTTGTTGAAACACACGTATTGGCTGAGCTCTTGGCTGTAAAGTCAGAAAAAAAGTAGATTAAACTCAGTGCTGTCCTTCTGGATTAATAATGTTACAAGAGCGCAAGGTGCCCTCAATTATTACTGATGCAGTGATGCAGTGGTATCACCTAGAGGTCCATCCCCTGACATGCGGCAGCAAGGAGAGTCCGAACATGCCACAGATGACAGGAACGTACAGTTGCAAGGAAGGGAGAGCACTGTAGTATAAAAGGCATAATGATTTAAGAGATAGTTATGAATGAACAGCAGCTGAGAATTCTACATATATGAATACGCAATAACTCGTGTCTTTCTATACTGATATCTTATATACGATTTGCTGTGATCAAGGGAGACTCCTCTCTACTGTGTTCTCAACCTTTTCCCTCCCCTCCACTCCCGTCACTTTTAGCAATTCTTAAGTGCAAGCACACAAAAAACATTGTTTTGATCAATAGTTTTTATGGCAAAATCCATAAAACAAAACAGTCCCTTTATACAACTCAGAACAAATAATTTAGACTACAAGCCCTGACACAACTTCTGTTCAAGCTTGGCTGGAGGATGATGCTCTAACATGCAAAGTGGAGTTGTTTCGCACTGACATTTAAATATAATCATAGGAGTAGATGGTTGAGAGCCCAAAATGAAGCCAGAGCCACGAGCGACTAACTTGCTGGCAGAAGAGCTGATGGGAAGGACTGCAGTGATTGCAAATGAGGCCTGTCCAGGAGGTAGTGTGATTAGTGTTTTCTAAGAGCAAAGTACGTCGCAGAAATCAAATGAAGCCTGGACTGAGGTGGGTGGGGGGGAAATCCCATAATTCCTCCAGTTTTATCTAATAAGAGCTTTATCATTTTCAGTTGTGGATTGTTTTTTCTTCCCAGCCTTGTGCTGGGGGTGTTTGAGAGTTATTATGAGATTTGAAAGAATGCTGAGTTTTTGATCTTGTCACGACTGAAAGTACTTTATAAATGTCAGAGTTGGTGCGTGAAAATCTGGGACGCAGCTCGGCTGCTTCGCTTGCGAGAGCTCAGCTAATGAGGCCACAAGAGAGCAGGCTGCCGAGCAGCCCGGCGCGGTGGCCCTGCCTCGGCGAGTCCTGCGCTTCAACGCGCCTTCCAGAAAGGGAGGAGGCGCCTCATGTGTAATGGTAAACAAATTGACAACCTTAAATAATATTTTTGTGCGCTCCCTCCTACTTGGGAATGTTTACACGGGTGGAGGTTCTGTGTTGTGGAGCAGAGTTGTGGTTACCCCTTCCCATCCTGATTCTGAGGGCAGGGGGCAGATGTGTTATGGGCTTGTTGGACTAAGGCCCGTGTGTGGATGGTATGACCTGTCTGCTGCGTCCAGACTTCATCAGAGCAGGGCAGGATGACAAGAGGAAGGGATGTGGAAGGGCCACATGGGGACTGCGGCTGTGGCAAAAGGTTTGTTAGCTTTGTGAAGGTTTTTAATCCAAGATAAGCCAAGTAAGCAGTGTTGTGTGGGGAGCATTTCACATCAGCAGACACCGAAAAGGTCAAGTGTCTAAAGTTAGATGAGAGGTTTTTTGGACAACTTTTTTGAAGTTTCGTAAATGTGCAACTTTCTAAATGCTCACTAAGGAGTCTGCTTTTTTTTAAGAACAATGATTAAAAATGTTCAGTCTATTTATGAGGAACAGCAGAGCTGTACAGGAGATCCCACCAGTTACTGTTCACATGCCTGAATAACTGGTTTGTATCGGAGTCTGGCAAAACTATTTTGTGAAGGTACTGAGCAAGGATAGTGACTTTTTCCTGGTATACCATAGATGTATATTGATGACTAGTTTCTTCCAACTTACTACTTTGAACGTGACAAGCAGCATTCTGGTTCAACAGCATACAGACGCCCAAGTCTTAACTTGGCAGACAAATAATTTGCCTGATTTCAAGAAAACTTCGCATGTGCTTTAATTTAGCTGCATAAAAGGTTTTGGACTGAGTTGTGATCAATGGCGACACCACTGCAGTGCAGACAGGGTGCTACCTGAACCGTTGAGTTGCACTCCTCGGCCAACATCTGTCTCTACTGATCTTGAGAAGCTCAGAAGAAAAAGCCTGTGCTTGAATAAAGGGACCTACAATAATGCAATTCAGATGTACAGATTGGGGTACGATTTTTCGAACTCACCCAGAGTGCCACTTTTTCCTGCCTAGAAGTTGGGTGCTCAGGTCCCTCAGGGGTCTTTGGACATGGCAGATGTAAAACAGAAACCATGCTGATGGTGTAGGAGAAAACTCCATTTTGCCTGAGAGGAAACGGGACTTCCCAAAGTGCTTGCTGTGCCAGGCCTAGGTGTGTTTTAGACAGGAGGTTTGCGCGAGGAAACGGCAGCACAAATGGGTTTGTGTCTCCTAAGCAGAAACTTGTGAACGTGACATTGGCTGTGTAAGATTTTGGTAGATCCATTAAAACGTTTGCAGATCACACTTCAAGACAAGAATGTGTAAATACCAGTGAACTGCTCTGGAATCCCTAGAGGACCAGGAATTTGGGGAGATGAATGGGATTCAGTCACTCTTATGTCTCTCGTGGTAAAGGAGCATGCAAACAATGATTTGGAATTTATTTTCACTACAAAATGAATCTTTGATCCCGAGGCAATAAACAGTAAAAGAGCAAGCAGCAAAGAATCAAATATTACAGGAGCTCATGTTAAAACAAAACCTGAGATTTCTATTGGGAATTTTGTATGACTTTTCAGCAGCAGAATCTCAGATGCATCAAATGCTTGCTGTGCGATATTTTTAACAATTACATGTCCAAATATGCACAATTACCAACAGTAGGGTTTTTGTCAGGAATGACTGCACCAACTTTCATTTAATGTACTCAGGCTTGTAATTGTTTTTTTTAATCTTGCTGTGCCAATGACAGCATTTTTTTCTGCATAGGTTTTATGTTTTATATCCTCCACAAATCACACATTTAAGACAGTTTTGTTTTGCAACATCTCTGAAAAGCTGGCTTATTAGCAAGCCAGTCCATGCCAGATTATTTTAATATTGATAGACTGTATCAACAGTTCAGATAAAGATGTGTTACTCATGCTGTTTTGTTAAGGTTTAGTGGGACTAAATCACAAAACATTGCTTTGCTTGGAAATTGAATTGAAAAGATCCATCTACGGTAAGATTACTTGTTTAGAGAAAACTCTTCTTGCATTCTGAAGATTTTGGTGGCTTTCACTTGCAGTTTGGGTTCCTGACTGATACCAGGCAAACCTGAAGTGCCTCAGTGCTCTGCGGAACTGGGATCTTACTTTTAAAGGATATTTTCATCTTTGCTTCCCAAAGCTCGGTCTTTGTCATAAATAGGCGCCAGGAAAGCAAACTTGAATTTAGAGTTACAATTTTCTGTGCAACATAACCAACAGCTACTAGACCTGCTGGTGACAAATGATGCTGGTGCCTACTTGGTTCTTACTCATTCTTTTCAGGCTGCACATGATTATAAGGGCTAGTCCTGCAGGCAGGGTTTTTTCTTTTTCTTTCCCTTTTTTTTTTTTTTTTTTTTAACTTGCTTTGCACTGAAACAGTTGCATGTGCATTCAGGATATTACTTATTTCATGCTGGCACTTCTAATATGAAACTTGCCAGATCTTTATCTTGGGCTTGATAAATGGCTACCTATGGGATGTGAACAGTGTGCGCCACGTTTCTGTGTTTGGTGTTGGAAGTGCCTTTCAGGCGCGTGCACCTGGACCTCCAGCAGTTCATATTCACTTATAGGGGCATTACAGAAAGTAAGTTGTAAAAACAAGGCTTTTGTCAGGAGTTTTAAGTACAGTCCTGTGGTCTTGCGCTGTCTTTGGAAATTTTGTAGGGTTCTGTCAGGCAAATCAGGTTGATCACTACTGACTATGACTTCTTTGTAGAACAGATTACTGGGTATTTCAGTGCGTAGCATGTTAGAGGGCTTGAAGCTAGCTGGCTAATGATCTGCATAATTGTATATATATGCCTTTAGCAGAGACACAACTATACACCTTTAGCTTGAATTACTCAATATATAACTCTCTGTATTCTCAGTCTCTTAAGAAAAAAAAAAGGTTAAATTCGCTGTGATAAAAAATTCAGTAGCCCCTTCTGGAATGTGGAATAAGAAGAAATACTGTTAGACATACCTTGTAGGCTGTATTTCAGAATTTAGCAAAAGTCTGGCTCATTGTCTTTCATGCTATATGTCAGGCCTCTGACATTATTCCTTTATGTCTCCTGGCAAGTATTTCACATTCAAGAAGGCTTATATGCCTAGGGAAAAAAGAAGAAAGAACAAGGAAAAAAGACAATTGCAGTGACACAGGTTAAACTAATAGAGGCTATGGTTTAGAGAAGGTGTGGAAGTGTATTTACACTTCCCATGTGGTAGTGATTCTGGCCTGGACTGTGGCTCATTGGATCAATATTGCTGTTTCTCAGTGGGTTTCTCTGGTGCCACCCCTGGATGTGTGCTTGCTGTGTGCACGCCCACACGCTCCATTCCTGTGCACATCACTTGTTGTGACTGGGGCGGCTTGAGAACTTTATTCTTCTGGATGGAAATAGAAAACTCAGTATGTCTGCTTCTGCTCTGCTTCATCCCCACCTAGCAGCTGGCTGTTTATACCCTTAGAAATTGTGGAAACTCCATGGTTGCAAACTGGTAGCCCAGGGACAACAAACCTGACCAAGGGACTGCTCCTTCCTGCAGCTTTGGGTAAAGATGCAGCTGAGATGGGCAAAAACATGCCTGTCCTTGCCTGTGAAGAACTCGAGCCTTGCCCCTCTGGTCTCCTTGCAGGTTTCTTTTTAAACACTTGGGGTTTTTATACTGTCACCCGTGGGAGTAATTTTTTGTGGTCCCTATTTTTCCTTTACAGGAGACAGGGAAATGTGCTTCCTTGGAGCACAGACACTGAAGTTACCCACTCTCCTTGATCTAGTAACTTCTCACTGTGGGTCTTGTCTGTGGATGAAGGAATTGACATCTGCACAGAGAAATACAAATTAAGGTGTATTATCCATGGCTGGAGATGTATTTGGAAGACTAATCTTGAACACCAGAACCTGTTATGTTTAGTTATGCCGACAGGACAGTGGGAGAAGCTTTGTTGAATCTTTAGGAGGTGGTTTGCCCAGCTGGGCTTTTAAAAATGGTTTTCTTGTATTTTTGGCAAAAGAAAAATGTTTTTGTCAAAGAAAAATGAGTCTCATGGTCTCATTTTGAGTCCTAAAACACAAGTATTGATTTCATAAATATAGACAGTGTCCAACCTAAGTAATTTCTTCAATGTACATTGACTTTATTCCTCAGTTGTTAATGGACAGAATTTTTTAAAGCAAAGTGAGATTGTGTGTTTTGACTTATTATATCCAGCATTGGTATTTGGTCCCAGGAGGCAGGAAGAAATTCCCAAACCATTTGAGATTCTGGTACCGGTTAGTATTTAGCTGTTACCGGTTAGTTACTGAGTGTCATTGGCAGAAGAGTGCAAGACCCTCAGTCTTTAACACCTGGGTATAAAAGTCTCCAAGAAACACATGCTGCACTTTTTCTAAGCTGTAGGTCCACCCCCCACAGTGTGTATTTCTGTGTGAATTATAGTGAAAGTCTAGGAACTGGCCAGTGCTTTGCTACCTTTCGTTGACAGCTTTCCGCTTTTTCAGAAGTATTTTAGCTTCACGCATGCCATAGCTGTCGGTGTGATTCAGAGCCTTTGGAAGGAGAGCTTCCTCTTGTATTTGTTATTTGCTTAGCAAAGCTTTGACTTTATAGCTATGTATTCCAGGATCTTTTATGCCAGGGAATCATTTATATTTCAGAGATATGGGAAGGCACCTTGGAGCTTGCTACATGTCTTGATTGTTTTTTAACCTTAGCCCAGTGTGATATTCTCTCTAAAGAATATTCTCACGTAATCCTGCAGGGAAGAATAAAGGTAACACAGTTGCCTGGCATTAATACTGTAAATCAGAAGTACATAATGACAAGTCTGAGAAGTGTACTAAAAATAATAATAAGACAAGCTTGTTTCTGCCATTAAGCTTTGCTTTGAATTCTGACATCCATCTAAAATCTGTACCCACAACCCACACTTGTGTGTCAAGGGGCTGTTTGCTTGTTTTGTACTTCAGAGGAGCTGACTTGATTTTATATACTAGTTCAGATGTGGTTCTCCCTGGAGGAGTTCCTTGGCCAGGCTGTAGGAAGATGTTTCTGAGAACCCAAAGAGGAATATTGTGAAAAACATGGGCAGCGTTGCCCCAGGGACATTCCTCTCCCTGGGAGAAAAGCAAGGACTGGGGAGGGAAGATGGCCGATTTCATATGACTGTCAACAGGAGGGTGACATTTTCACAAGCAGGAAAGTTTGAAGCAGCCTGAACTCCTTCTCAAGCTCAGCTTACATAGAAGTGTGGCTGTGAAGTAATTACAGTGAAGATTTCTAGAGAAAAGCTTAGCAGTGGGGCTTTCTCAAGGATTTTATAAGCCCTGTATACAGTTCCTCCTGCTGATGTCCTTCTGGAGGTCTTTCTCAGAGTCTGTATCTCCTTGGTAGGTACAAAGATTGTTTCAGAGATACAGTATGCCCATCCCCATCCAGGTCAGGCTGCTCATCTGAGCCTACGCAGGGCAATTATGGTGGGAACTGGGTGTAGCCTTCTCCCCTGGGAGCTGGAGAGTGGGGCAGGGAGACTTTCCTGGTGCCAAGGGCATCACAGATGCCAGGTATAGGGATTTGGACTGCACATTCTGTTATACCTTAAGGTAGTGCCATTTGCGTAGTGGGAGGGGACATAAATGCCTAATTTATGACTGCATTAGTGGTGCTTGATTCACATTTCCATTCACAGGCTCTGAGGAGAAAATCACAGAATCAGAGAATCACCAGGGTTGGAAGGGACCTCTGGAGATCATCTAGTCCAACCCCCCTGCCAGAGCAGGGTCACCTACAGCAGGTTGCACAGGATGGCATCCAGGTGGGTTTTGAATGTCTCCAGAGTCGGAGGCCCCACCACCTCTCTGGGCAGCCTCTTTCAGTGCTCTGCCACCCTCAAAGGAAAGAAGTTCCTCCTCATGTTTAGATGGAACTTCCTATGGTCAAGGTTGTACCCATTACCTCTTGTCCTGTCACTGGGCACCACTGCAAAAAGACTGGTCCCATCCTCCCAGCACCCTCCCTTTAAGTATTTAGAAGCATTGATGAAGTCCCCCCTCAGTCTTCTCTTCTCCAGACTAAAAAGACCCAAGTGCCTATAAATAAAAGTTCCTACAAATAAATGTTTGCATTTATAGCTTTTAAAAAAATTGGAATTAGAGATATGTGAAATTGCCCAAGCATCCTTTAAGATACGCGGGCAAATCATACATTAAAATAAAGGTCCTGCGATTGCTGAAATGGTGACTAGATGTTTGATTCAAGGCACTGTGGCTTTCTTCTCCTGACCCTGCTGTGCAATGCAACACCAGCCCAAAGCGATATATTCACTGGCAGCTCTGATAAAGACTACGCGTGGTCTTGCTGTATTTCAGTGGCCCCAAGAAAACATAAGGTACAAACAGATTCAGAGCTTGGTATGGGCAGTGGATGGTGATTGCCTCAGGGCTTCTGGCAGTCAGAAAGGTAGAGAGGTTGGGACAACATCTGCTTCAAAAACCTGCAATAAATATGTCGACTTTGGATGAAGCTGTGTGGGCAGACTGAACGTGAGGAGGGAGGTCGGTCTGGCTAGATGTGGTTTGTGTCTAGAAAGCTGCCGGAGAGTGATCACATGAAGCATCTCAGTGTCAGGTGGGAAGTTAGGCGCACATATATGTATACATACACATATATATACACAGATACCATCTTGCTTTTTTCCTCTTTTACATGAGTGTTGAAGTGTCATGAGTCCATGGCCATTCTGAGATGAGAAAGCAAGAAAATGATCAAAGCAGATGCTGGAAATGATAATAACATACTCTTTCCCTGGCAAATCAATGCTAAATAAAGTTATAATATTCAGAATTCTCCGGGAGGAGAGCTGCCCCAGCAAGCCTCAAAGGCAGGCTGGCTAATTTAACCATGAGCCTAATCAACTGGCTCTTTCTAATTACCATGCAAGGAGTGACTGCTTCTGAAGTATGTATCTATCTCTTTTGGCCACTGGTCTCTGGGGCCTGGTGGACTAAAACCTGGAGGCAAGGTTGGCTGATTGAGACAGCCCAGGCAGGAGAGGGGCTTGCTGACAAAGCAGCTCATGGCGTGGAGGTTTTAATTGCCATCCAGAGCTGATGATTCATAGATTCCTCTCTTTCCATTCCCTTTTCCTTGGCAGATCCTGGATGTCCTGTTGACAACTGAAGCCCAACAGCTCAAACCCCGAACTCTTTACCTATCCTTCAAAATCCTCCCAGCCTTCTCCTCTTCCCATTAATGTCAACAGCTCCACTGCCGCCCCGTGTCCCAAAGACTCATGACAGTGGTGTCACTTCTCACTCCTCCCCCATCTCCGAGGTTTTGTGAAATGCTTCTGCTTTTCTGTGCAGCGTCTCTTGAATGAATCTTCTCTCCTTTGTTTCTGCCACTGACACTGACTATAGCATCCATCTTTGTGGCTTTTCTGACTTTTTACGTATGGGGAGACAATACATACTCAGGAGGATCTACTACAACCTGCGTTTCCCTCCCCTTTCTCCACTCTTGCCTACACCAGCATTCGCCATGGACTGGTGCTGGGTGGGCGGAGGAGCAACCAGTAAGGAAATAGGGAACTGATTTTAATTTCAGAGGACCAGAATGCTCTTGTTGTTATGCCCAGAGGAACACAGGCTTTCGTGTTAATCCAAACATGAGATTTCTTGGGTTCTTCATGCTTTTGCTTCACTTCAGTGATAGATGCCGCTAAGTTTTTTGTTGCATTTTTTTTTGTTGTGGGTTTTTTTTGTTTTTGTTTTTGTTTTTTTTTTTAATTAGCAGAACATAGGAGATAGTGAAATGTGAGTTGCTCTTAGTTTGTCTGAACTTCACAAGTGGACATTGCTGCCTGCTGGGGTGGCTTGAAAGGTTTGTGTAAATTAATCAATTAATCTTTGAGATATTTAAGTAAAAAAAAAATCAACTGGGAGTATTTCTGTCCTCAATTACACACATAAGGCACATTCAAATAGCCGTAGCATATTCAAATCCCACCTTATTCCTTCAGCCTTAGGCCACCATATTTATGTCTAGGATTTCCCAGAGAGAAATATGCGGTTGTGCTCAGCGTAATATATGCAGAAGAAATGCACTGCTTCTGGGGTGCATTTGTTTGCAACTCTTGGTCAACCATACTTTGCATAATGACAACCATGTTACACTCTTGCATGGGTTTTCATTAGATAGCAGGTGTTGTTTATTTAGAAGTATCTAAATACATTTTTTCATATAAAAGAGAGGCATAGAAATAAGCTCTTTGTGTTTCATAGGGTTGCCAGGGTAGCAGGAGCAAAATATAGCAAATCAACAGTGAGATCTGCAAGAATGAATACAGACTATGCCCAGAGGCTATGGAAGGCACCAAGACATATTTCAGGCTTTATCGGGAATGAGGCAAACATTTGCACGGCCCTGAAATAGCTTCTGGCTTTGCAATGAACTGCCATAAAATGGCATAATTAAAAGTTACATTCTGTTTGAGCCTTTTCTAACACTCAGTAATCAAACACCATAATCAGAACGAATTATTGCATTTGGATTCTGCCATCCACTGAAAAAGATGCATTGCTTGGCTTATAGCCTTATCTTGATTTATTAGGTCTAATTTCAGACTGGCACAAAAAGTGAGTCAGATTCCGGAGGGAGTTGTTGCCTATATGCAATGGTACCTTTAAGATGCACTTGCTTTTTTTGTATGCTTCCAGTTGCTTAGAACAAACTTCCAGGTTGTTTTTAAAATCCTACTGGAGTGTGCAGACAAGATGAAGGTTAAACCGAGGAAGGGTTGATCCGGACATAGATATGCACGCTTCACCGAGGTTGGCAGCTTCACCTCTGATGTGGCCTCCAGGTGCTATGAATGAAACCCCAGGATTAGTAACAAGGCACACGCTGAGCCGCCAAGTCTCTTGTAACAAGACAGAGACGTGGAAACAGCATTTCTATTCAGGGTATCAGAATCAACCCTTGAAGCATAGCATTGCTAGTTGATTGCAAATAATGGAGCTGCAAAATGATTTCTGCATGGCAACATTGTTTTGGTTGTGTTGCAAACCACTTTCCGTACCCATTTCAACATACAGCTGGGATGTGATGACCATGAATTATTTAGTTCGGTATAGGTAGAAGTTTTCTGCAAAATAGGAAAAGAGAAATAGAAATCCAAAGCCAACGTCTTGATGTCAAAATTATCCTTATAAGAAAAAGTAAGTTGTGCCTAGTCCAGCAAGCTTTTACAGTATCTGTTAAAGCATCAGTCCAACTCTGTCCTCTCTGAAGGACGCACTGGGGCGTGCACTGGCATTCATCGGTATCCAGAAATTACCAGGAAGGTGTAGACAGTAGTCTGTTTCTGTTCAAATTAAATTAAACCATTCAAAAAAGGGGAAAATGTGCTGCAAATGTTGGAAATGTATGGGAATAACTGTCTACAGCAGGAAATAAAAACAGTTGACAAATTAAACTTATTGTTGGGCTGTGGCTGATGATTTCATGATTGACAGTTGCCACTTGTTTGAATAAAGGTCACTTTTCCACCAAAGTCTGCCAGACCTTTGGGGAGGGTTTTCTTACTTGGGTCTGAATTTTCTGTTAAGTTTGATTTCTATTCAAAGCAGTCTGGAAAGCTAAATTCGTACCTCAAAACCTGAAACCGTAGGTGAGATCCAAAGAACTGGGACTCCAGTAGAGAAGAGGGAGTTTCTGCAGAGAATTGAGAGCTTTCTGTGGGTTGTCTTTCTCCATGATCCTCACTCATGCCAAACCATGAGCTCTGTGCTGTGGCTTGAGGTCCATGAGCAGAGGTGTGCGGCCGTAGCTCTCTCTCCGATCAGATTATCACAGGTTAATGATCTCCAGCGTCTTGAAACAGGCAACTGCCTGACATTTGGTGGTGCCAGCTGTTTAGGTGGTGCCACTCCTTTCTTCTGTTCTTTTTGTCACCTTACCTCGCCTGGTTTGGCGAGTTGAAGCCCTGTGAGCCATTTTGAGGAGGTACAGCGTAAACTTGTTGGATGCTCTGCCCCAGGGGCTGCGATTTATTTGCCCCCAAGTGTTTGTTAAATGGAAGATTGCCAAGCTCTTCTCACGGTGTATGGTGCTCACATACTTTGTCTCCTGCCAGCAGTTGAAACGCTGGGACTTGGCAAGCACACCCAGCTTCTTAAAATGTAGGCCTTAGAGGCAAAAGTTTTTTGAAACTAACAGGTGCCTCCAAACTTTGATTTAAACTCGTAACTGTCACCTGGGTTTTGACAGATGGGTAATGAAAGATCAAGACAAATGCTGGTAGGAGTCTTTTGAGATGTGCTGCTATTAGCATTTGCTCTGAGCACATTTTAAAGAGAACATAAGACTAACAATTTAATGTCTGTTAGTCATCTCACACTGGAGAACTCCTGCCAGGGGAGGTGAAATGCCTGACTCAAAATTCATGAGACAGGGGATTGGTAATAAGGAAGGAGCAAAGGGAGGCACCAAAAGATGAGGTATAGCCCTGAACCTGGAAAAGGGTAGAACTGAAGAGACAGATCAAGTCAGAGTTCTCGGATATGGGGCTGCATCAGTCAAAGCTGAGTTTCCCGAGTTATGGGCTAGGATAAAACACCTGTAATGAAGTCTCTGCTGGATGTGGTGTGAGCTACAGATGCATGGGACACAGTGGAGGAAATAAGATGTTTCTTAGAGTGGCTGTTGAAGTTGTCAGTGGAGAATGGTACAGAATAATGCAGATAAGCTTCTTAAGTCACCCCTGGATGGCAGCTTAGTTGCACCTCTGCTTACCTTGGATCTGGCTTTCACATATTCTTTAATATAATACTTTTACAAGGGCTCAGAGTGTGATATTTTAACATGCTCTGGTAGCCCCATATTCCCTAAGTAATGAAGTGCCAGTGAAGTCGGAGGGATTGTCTTTCGAGGAGGGAGTCACTCCACAAAACCAGCTCTTCTCTTCTGTTGAATTTCATGCATTTGCCTTCCGTAGCACTGAGATGTCTCACAAGCTGCTAAACTCTGGCCCTAAACAAGCTAAGTAATTTCTTTTTGTGCCAGTCTGTGTGTATCACCGATAACGTAAATCTGCACGTGCCACAGTGATCTGTGCCCAGGTATGTGAGAGGGAATGAGCCAAGAGAATTAATACCGTTTCGTACTCTCCTTTTTTCCCCTTGAAAAACCTGCACTGCCCCATTTCCACAGAGAATGGAAAGGAAGAGGCTGTCTTGGACAGAGGGACTGTGCTAAACTGTGTGCTCCTCCTCTCCAAAACCTGCCAAAGACCTGTTGGGAAGCCCTTAGGAAGAGAAGGCTGCTCAAAGCGACGCCGACTCGTGCTGCGTGGTGGTCCTTCCCACAGGGGCATACTCCGCCGGCGGTGCCGGTCCTGCAGCGCGTGGCACCACTGGTGGCTCTCCCGCCGCCTGGGCCTGGGCTGCAGCGCTGGCTGAGGCAGGGGCAAAGCAGCTCGGAGTGGCTGGGGTCAGGAAATAGAGAAATCATGGGGTTGTTTTAGTTCCAGCTCTGATCCTGGATGACCAGCTGGGTCCTCAGTCCCCAGGAGAGCACACGTGCTCCTCCACTGAATCATCTTTTTCCCCTGCAACGAGCTTTTGTGCCTTTAAGAGGATCCAGAGCAAGAACAAGTTTAATTACACTTACTTTGTGAAAGACACAGACTTTTCAGTTCACTTCTGCCTCAGTGTTTTGTGGCAGTTATCGGTGTATTTTCTAACAGTATGTCTGTCATAAAATAATAGATCAGAGTGTGAAAACCTTCAGACCCTGAAGGTCACAGGGTCACCTCTTTGGGGCTATCAGCATAATTCAGAGCCAGTGACATCCACAGATTAATTGGCCTTTTATTGATTCTGAATTGACTTCCTTAATTAAGGAAAGTGCCACTTGGTTGCATGATTGGTTTTGCCATTTTCGAATTACTAAAACAAAAGCTTGGAAGTGAAATCCTTTGCTGTGTATAGACCCTTACTTGGAAAATGTTCTGATGCATTTAACAGACTTCCCTGCCTACAGTTTAAATTTCCCTACACAGTTTAGATTAATTGGTATGATTATTTTGGTATAAAATGCAGAGAGGACCGAGGACTTGCAGCATCTGGGGCTATAGAGGCAGCGAGGGGCCCCGTCTGTTTGTGATACTGCGACAGAGATGCTTTCCTCGGAGGAACCAAAATAACTGGCAACTTGGAGAAAAACGTTCCCTTTTCACATGGCTTGTCAATATGTTAAGTGCTCTGGAGACAGTGCTTTTGTGCTTCTGCAGACATTAAATCCTGTACGTTTCATGGGCTGTGACAGTGCTGCTTTCAAATGTTTTAAGCATTGATTGTACTCAGGATGACGTACCCGGTGGTGGAAACGCTGCTGAAGGGATAATGCTGATGCTAGAAAGAAGAGGGTGAAGCATTTTCCTGGAGTACCAGCCTTCAGTCCTTCCCTCAGACTGTTCTTTGCACGGATGCTTAGACCACAGAGGGAACACAGGGATTTGGGAAGGGAAGGTAAAATACATAGTTAAAAATGTAAAAATTCCCACATAATTTCTCCGAGTCCTTCCCACATTAAATTTGAGGTGATGACAGTTTAGGGTGATTCTCATACAGGATTTTCCTCTCTTCCCACTTGACCAAGTGCACAAAGAAGGAGGTGGCGTTGATGTGAATGCTGTTAGTCCTCAGGCTGCAAGGGTGATGGGGATTTTGTTCCTTTAAAAGATTACGACCAAACCGGAGGGGGGAAAGACAAGAATATTCTCCAGGCTGCTCTCATTTACTGACTTCCTCCATGCGATAATAGCGATGTCAACAAAATTGCTATTCTGGCAGGGTGAAGGGTGAATTTCTTAGGGCAAAGTTGAGGTTTGGGGCACGTGTGGCTCTCTGCAAAGCTGTTCTTCAGGGAAGCAACAGCCTGATGGGAAAACCAAGAAAAACAGCTGTCATTGCACATCCCTTCCTGGCATTTCTGAGCACGCACTTCCTCCAGGACCTCCGACTCATGTGGAGTAGGAATTTCTTTTGCTCCCTTTCTTTCTTCACCCTGCTGCTGTTGCGCATCCACCTGCCTCTTGTGTTGGATCTTGCATGTGCTGCAGCTGCTGAGTACAAATAATTGGTATTGGAAAAGCACCGTACAGGATAAAGCTGTCTGGGGTCACCTTCCGATATAGCGTAGTTGCCTTAGAGATTGTAACTAAGTAGAGTAACTTGTGGTTTTGCACTCATCCTACGGCGCTGCCTACACCAAATGTAGGATAACGTCGGGCAAGTTGGACATGCTAGTTAGCTGGAAAGTGTTAGGAGAGCCATCACTGCAGGTGATGTGAAATTGAGTGGGTTTTTTTGCTCTTCCCATCTGCAGGATTTAACCGTCAGATTTACACTCTGGGGACAGATCCGGTGCAATCCCTGCTGCTTACTGTTACTCAGAAGCAAAGCATGCTGGTCCCACCACTGACCATGGTTTTAAAATAAAAAGTATCCTGCAAATGCATTATTCATTTTTAAGAGACAGAGCTAAAGAAATAATCATAGTCCAAAGAGTTTCAAATATATTTCCATACATAATAGCTTTCTGAGTGTGTGTGTATATATATTTCACAGTAAATACATATTTCATTTAAAATTAATTTGTGTAGTTATAATGAGGCTATTGTGATAAAAGGTGTTTTGCTTCTTTAATGGTTTTAGTTCTAGTGGGGTAAGAAAGCCATGGGTTTGATCTTCAGTGGGTGCAAACAGCCCTATTGAACCCCAAACTGAGGATCCAGCTGAGCTGGTATCTGTTATTCTTTTCTGTCTTGTATTATGTAGTTGAATGCAATTGTCCAGCCTTCCCTACCTAAAAACAGAACTTAACACTACAAAGACGACAGCATTCTGAGGTCAGCAGCTTAACTATAGCTGTTCAGGTTGCCTTTTTTCCAGCTTCCTCCAGCAAATTTCATTTTACCAGCAGAAACCTGAAACAGGCGATCTTCTAACTGTAAGCATTGGTTAGAAATGCTCAAGGGTGCTGCGGGGAGCTGCCCTTGTCTGGGCTGGGAAGCTCCCCAAGCCCTGTGTCTCCACAACGTGATTCTGCTCCCCATCCCGCTGAGTGTGCTGGGAGATGCCCTCAGGTGGAGATGCCAGGATTGTCGCCATCCTAAGTTTGATAGTGCAGTATGAATGTGATGGCAAAACAGCATAAAGAGCATGGACTGAGCCAGAGAGGGAACAGGTCAAGTCACCCTTCCTGGCTTTTCTCACTCATTGGCTATGTTCAGGAATGCTGGGGCTGGATGCCCAGGGTTAGCTGGTATGTGTTTGTGGAAGAAGAGAGCTGCAGAAAAATGCCTAGTGGCTGCAGTCACCTTTAGTAGCATCTCAAAATTGTAGTCATCATTCAAATAAGCCTGGTTCTCCTTTTTGCTTTTTGAGGCTCCTCTGTCCCCCATTCGGCCATAGACCCCTTGCTGAAACATTCTGTTCTCTGAAGATATCTTGGAGCAAACACAGTACAATCCACATGTGCTGCAAAAATTCCTTGAGGTTGTACTGCAGTGCTGCATGGTCTGTCCCAGTGCAGCATCTTCCCGAGGAAACCTAGCAAGCCCAGTCTGTGTCTGAGATAGGTTTATGCAGAGAAAACCACAGGGAAATGCAAGTGGACCAAGAATCCTCAAGAGGGAAACAGATCACAGCTGAAGACAGACAGTGTAGCTGGCTGTTACAAAGACTGTCTTCTCCGTATTTATAGCTTCCCACAAACTTATCTGTGTCAAACACAGGTGAAGGTCATTACTTGGTTGAAGCTGTAAGGAAAGAAATTGTATGCACCTATCAGGTATAACGCAATAAGAATGTGTCTTTTTCCTTCCCTGGTGGCTGAGCTATAAAAGACGATAAGCCTCCTACAGCTGGTAGCCAAAGATGATGCCTTTAGGTTAAACAAGAGAAACTCTCGCTTTTAGGCTTCAGTTCCATAAATTATTGAGTTGCTTCAATAAATCCGTGTGAATTCAGTAAGGCACTCAAGTACAACTTTGCCATTAGGCACATTAATGAGCCTTAAGCACGCATCTCATAAAGCAGATGTGGATTTACAGGTCCAGGTTAAAGGGTCTTCTCCCTCTTCTCCCATTAGGACGGCGCAAGATGTCTCACAGGCAGATATCTCTTCTCAGACACGTGATGGGGATGTGTCGGGTTGGCCGTTTACCGCTGTCCCCATCCCGGCTGCTGTTTGGCTCTACTGAGCACCCACTAACTTGCTCTGCTCATGGCGAGCTTATTCCTGGAGATCCTGGGTTATGAAATACGTAAGAACCATTGCGCCAATCTGGATAAAGTACACAGCATGTCTTCTTCAACTGCCACTGGTGGTGGATGCTGAAATAGGCGCAGTAAACAGGATGGATGAAGTGATCCATCCCAGGCCATATGCTCCTGGTTTCTGACAGTTTGTATTTCGCAAGGACTTTCTAAGCCAGCAATTGTATTTAGACCACCATGGACCTGCCCCCTAAGAATGTGTTTAACTCCCTTTGAAAACCATTTAAACTTTTCAATAGTTCCTGAGCTTGGAAGATATCCACTGGGATGACGGTTTTGCTAATTACAGTAGTTGCTGGGTATATATTTTAAACCGACACAGTCTGCTTTTGTAGTCAGCCAGAGATTTGAGGCTGAAAGCAGGTAGGAAAAATGGAGGATTTTGCCATCTGCTTATACTGAAGTCCATTGTTTTCGGTAGTGGCAGTCCATTGCGTTAATTGTCTTCTGTTGTATGCACAATACCTAGCGGTATTGGCATACATTTTTTGCTAATAGAAAATGTCATAGTGTAAGTACCATGTTCTAATTGCATTGGCCGATTTCCATCACAAGCATTAATTTATCGTCATACTGTTTGGAGATCTCAGTGAATTGCTGACGTGAGATTTGCCAGCTGCTGGAGGTACTGCAATTCACCTCGTGTCACGTACCGGTGTTGCTCTCTTGTTGGAGTAGGAGCAGTACAAGGGATGAATCAAAGCAATGTGTCTAAGCATTTAAAAACAGCAAACAGATTATTTTTACAAGTGGAGGCAGGGCGGGAAGAAGCAGTGCCAATTTGCATTGGGAAAGAGAGCGGACATGGTTTTTCGAAATTCCAAAGCTGCAACAGTTTTAGTATAAGCTAACAGTAGTTCCAGTGTAAGCCCTGCAAACTCCAGCAGATCTATGTTCCACTTGAGCATCTAATGTGTCAGAGCTGCATGAAAGGAGAGGATGATTTACATCCAAACAACAGCAATTAAACAAGGGGTACAAATTACTCCATAATGAGACTGAGCCAAGGCCGCATGTCAGTGCATTAGACTTCTAGTCCACGTATAATCATAAATCTTGGGTATGAAGGTTATAAAACTCTTTTCACCAGTATTTGTCTGCCTGAAAAATCTATGAAGCATTAGCAGCAGCTTGAAGCTATGACGAGGAACCACTCAGCTTAATTTACATGTAAAATATATACAGTGCAAGCCGCAAAAAAGATCTCTTGATGTTTTCCCATGATATAAATATTTGATGTTGTTTAGAGTTCTTTCCTGTTCTTTTATGGAGAGTTTTCTACTCAATTAGAGTTAGGTGGAAACACATTTTCTGCCCAGTTTTGTATCAGAATCACGGAGACTGATCAAAATGAACAGATTTAAAAATTAAATTTATTATCGAAAATGAGATTTATAGATATTTTCTCTTTGGGGACTGTGTTGCTTTATTGATTTCTTCAAAATAAAAAATACTGATGTGGACTATTAGAAGCTGTAAGGTGGTGAATGCAATTCCCGGCAATTTTATTATTCCATCACTCTGAAAAGAATTTGTTCAGCTAATTCTTGTTCTTGCTGATAGGAAGTAAACATGAAAGCCTCTGTACACTGATGGGGAGAATTGACCTCTTCATTCTTTATGCCATAAGACTACAGACAGTACAAAATTCTCTCTAGAGAATTTTTTTTAAACTGAAGAACATCTTGATTTTGCCTGATTCTTAGATACTGAAGAGCAGCCTTGCTGGGTCCAACAGTCAGGCTGTCCTCAAACTTCCGTAGAACACAGTTGATGCAACGTTTCAGAGCCCAGTCCTAAGCTGTGCAGACATATCTCCAATAAGACTGTATCTGATTTTACTTCATATCAGAGTTAGCCAAGAGAAATTTGCTGCGGGTAGTTGTATGTAACTCATGTGAATTTGATCACTGTGTAGTTTACCATGACATTTGGTTGAAAAAGAATCAGAGAAATAGGGTTGTAAGGTGAAATCCTCCTCATGTGGCTCATGAGGGAAATTTTATGGACTGCAGAATATTTATATGACTTAAGTAAGTAAATTTGGCCTGCTTATTCCCATACCAAGTACTACTATTGAGCTGCAGTACTTGTAATTTGTATCTTTTAATGGTGGTAGAATAGCATAGTTATTGCCTGATGGAAATCCCTGCTTTCCCTGCTCATGATCATAATTCAGTGACATTTTTTCATATATGCCATATTTATGCAATGCACAGCAGAGAGAAATTCCTGGATGTGCAGTACAGTCCAAATCAGCTGTGCAACAGTGCAATTCAAGTTCATAAGTTTCTGCATGTTCTTGTAATATTCCAGCAGACTCCAGAAAAAAATCCCATTGCAAAGAAATGCAAATAAAAACAAAAAAGTGTGGAAATCACTGATACTTACCACTTCAATCTAAATAACGATGATGCTGGTAACAAACATATAACTGAATTTCTGGCACCAGCATTTTCACTACAGCAAAGCAACATGTTAACAGCATTCCTAA
The DNA here is from genome assembly GCA_008921705.1 of Burhinus oedicnemus. Taxonomy (NCBI): domain Eukaryota; kingdom Metazoa; phylum Chordata; class Aves; order Charadriiformes; family Burhinidae; genus Burhinus; species Burhinus oedicnemus. The sequence goes on from VFFE01006198.1 coordinate 450,484, forward strand.
TCAGCATATGCAACAAAACAGAAACTCAGCTCAGCGCTACTTAACTTGATGCCTTTTTTCTTTTTCATACAGTGTTTCATAAATAACTTTAGGAAGTGAATCTGATGATGATAATAATTATACTACTGCTGTATGCAGCTAAAGACTTCTTCCAGAATAACAAATAACCTGCTAGAAAATCTCTAAGAGCTCCCCATGCCTGCCTACACTAATAATACAGTAGTGCTTTGTGTGTACATAGCCTTTTTAAAGGCACTTTCATGTTAATTATCTAATTAAGCCTTACAATTCTTTTTGAAAGTAAGTAAGTATTATTATACCTATGTTATGGAGGTGGAAACTGAAAAATAAAGGCTTGATGTCATTTCATCTAATGTTATACATTTGCTGGAGGGTTTAGGTGGGAGCACAGGCACCCAAAATTCCCCTTTGGGTAGCAGAGAGACCAGGATGCTCCGGAGAGTGATTTAACCCACCTGAGCTCTGCCTGACCTCTGCTGAGGAATGGGCTGGTGGGAGCACTGGTGAGTTAGATCTGAGCTCACTGTCGCTGGTGCTTTACTGCCTAAAATTTGGGGGGGGGGAGAAAAAAACTCCAAAGGTAAATCAATAAAGCTCCCAAATTTGTTTATAGCAGTGGTCCAGTGTCCAAGTTGTCTTTAGCATCTTTTTCAGTTGGAAAAGGTCCCAATGCTTGTAGGATCCACTCGCATTGCAGGTGGCCTGCAGGGTCTTAGGAATGAAGCCAGTAACACCCAAAGGTTTTTCAAAGATCTGTGGCAAAGTTCCACATTTACCTGCCTTGTTGTGGGATTGCACTCTTGAGTCCTTGGGTGTAAAGAGAATGAGGAGATGGGAAGAGAGGGTTCTTTGGCTCTGTGCTTTCAGGAGTGCCTAAATTCCGTGCCTGTCAGCAGGGATCTGGCTGTGAGCAGCAGAGGATCTCTACAGGGGCCATAGGGCTTGTTCACACTGCAGTCCCTAGGCTAACTTCAGGACATGTGGGAGCTAATTTTCAGCTAGATGATAGAATCATAGAATCATAGAATGGTTTAGGTTGGAAGGGACCTTAAAGATCATCTAGTTCCAATCCCCTTGCCATGAGCAATGACACCTCCCACTAGACATCTCAGGCAATGCTATGGTATGTATTTGGTGGCACAAAATTTGGCAGGGAGAAGTATCTCTAACCTTCCTCCTCCTGCCTGGCAAGCAGCATCCGGCCTGGCTAGCTTACTGAACGGTTTGCCGTGTTTTGAAAGAACTTGTATAAGCGTCTGTGAAAGTGTTATACGTGTAGTCACTGATGAAGTTTCCAAATGAGTGAAAAAAAACCTGAGAACAGAGGTGCTTAACATAAGAACAGAAATAGGTTTTGTGGATGGTAGTTTATAGTGACATCTCTTCAACAGAGCAGTCTGCAGCCTTTCTTGGGCTGCAGGCATGATACTGAAGGAGCAACACACCATGGGCAGTGCCAGTCTCCGCCCTTCTTACTGTTTTGGTGGAAACTTCTTGGTTTCCCGTGGCTGTGGGTAGCACTGGAAGACCTTACAGGCAAAGTACAGGTTGTGGGCTACTGCTTTAATAGCTGTATTTCCTCTGACATTCCTGTGCAAATTCAGTAAATAATTTATTAAGTGATTGTGGCTGATCGAGCTTTCTTCTGTGCTTGCAATGATTCAGATACCACTTTTATCTTTTCTAAGTCCTAATGCGTAGTTAGCGAGTGCCTTCACTTGTTCATTGGAAGCCGTAGCGCTGGAAATTTAAGGCTTGGATGCTTAAGCAAAAATTATAACGAACTTAATCAGGCTGTGGTTGACCCAAGAAAGTGCAGTGATGGAGGAGATCCAGTGAGTCGTGTCCCTACACAGCCGGGGAGAACCACTGTAACTGGGAGCAATTCCCTTGGTGTGGAGGAGTCAGGCTGTGAACAGTGGTGATCCCATCCACCAAGATCTCCCCGCCAAGGCATCTGTCCTCTCTGACAGGTGGGTTTGAGGCAGTAGTGATTTCAGCTGTGACTGCTAAATCTACCTGTGATGATGAATCGATGCCCTTCATTATAGCTGCTGCTATCATGGCAGTGCCACCAACGAAGTGTGCCGTTGTTGGCCATGAGGAAAGTCACCCTTTAAAACTGTGCATTACATCAGGAAATGGGCCATTTTATGGCACTACTCGAACCTGCCAAGGATTTTTTTTTTTTTTAATCCACACTGAACTCTTTCCAATAAAGAAAAAGAGAATATTATAATGCTCCTATTTTTCAGAAAAGCAGGTGAGTCTTAGAGGAGGGTCCTGTTGCAGAGGTATTTGCCGTTCCCCTGAAGACTTCAATGGAAGTATGCGCAAAGCTGAAAAGATAGCAGAGATTCTCTGTTTCCTTTCAACTGCTTGCTGCAGGGGAAACCACAAGGACTTTCTTCTTATGTTGACTGCTGTAATGATGTGCTGTACTACCGAGCTTCCAGGTCTAACTGACATGGATCAATTACTTGAGTTTGATGGGCCACCTGCTCGGGAAACTTCTGTAGTATTTATAAAAGACCTGGCCGTCCTGTCCTGGCAGGAGATACTTTTACATTCCCTCCTGTGGAAGTGCTGTCCAGGTTGAATTATAAAATGAATCATTGCTATGCTGGCAATGGGATGTTATTTGGGTTTTCAAGTTCCAGGGTATGACTTCCTCAGTGTGCAGTACTGGGTAGATAATTAGCTTAAAGTATGTGCCAAAACTTGAGACCAAAATTATACTTTGCGCATAAAGGCTCCTTTGTGTTAGAAACAGTCATGTATGTGTCAATACAGGATAACACGTATAGATTATTGCAGGGTATCATCTAGAGCTTTTGGGCGGTAGTGTCAGTTGCGGGAGTTGTATTTCTCCAACAACTCAGCCAGCTTTTATCAGCACGCTTCCCATGTGAAATATCATCCCTGCTGCTCAGCAGCAAACTGCTCTGCCGTTCACGTGCAACAGAGGCAGCACCCGGCCCCACGCGCTGCTCCTTTACAGGTATTTCCTTACCACTCGCTGGGTGCAGAAAGGGAACATGCAGCACGCTTCTTTCTTGGAAGAGGAGATGTTTTTGCTTCTGTTCAGTGATACTTTCTGTGTGGTCAGTGAGAGGAGCAAGAGTATAAAGTGTGGAATTGAGAATATGGCAAATTGTTCTTACCCGTGTTTTTGTAAGATTGTGTTTAATTGCTGGGGCAGAGTTTTTTACAGTTCCCCGACATGTTAGACATCTACAGTTTCTCCCAGCACTGAAACTCTTCAGCACTTTTCTTGCTGTGACAAGGGTTTGTCTGCCTTCCTTTTCCCACAGATTTTTACTGACAACAACATGAGGATATTTTAAATATTTCCTTTGGAAAAATCTGACTACTTCAGCCAAAAGAGACATCCCTTTGGGATTTTTTTCATTAATTTAAATAACAGAGATTAATTATTTTTTTTTTTCTGGCTAAGAAAATAGTCTTAAAATATGCAGTCATCTTGTTTGAATGTACCTGCTCTGTGCTTTCTGTCCTTTCAACATTCAGTCATGTAAAAGATTGTGTTTTGATTCCTGTGAGCAACCTTGTGCCTGAAAGACTCCCTTTGCAGGGTATCTGCCTGTGCACGGCGTAGTGGCAGGTGTGGAAAAAAACCCTGAATACTTCAGTTGTCTCATTAAATGGGATATTTGTACTCCTGATGTTGCAGCATGTGCAGATCAGACTCCTTTAAAACACAGAAGTGGAAATATTTATGGGTTAAGGTGTTTTTTTAGCTTGTTCAGCTTCACTTCAAAGAAAGTGAAGCAGTGTATATAATGTATATATTGCTGGTTACTTGTTATTTTCCTGGGGAAAACAACAGTGTGACCAGATTCCATTTTGGCTGCGCAATGTCAAATCAGTGCAGGCCTGAAACCACGTTAGTATTCCTGACATTTCATCAAAGCACTGATTTGGCAGCTCTTGACATTTGGATCAGTGACTAAACTTGTTTTCCTGTTGATAGCAAGTCATCCGCAGTTATAGCAAAACATGGCTCCTAGACCTGACAGATCTTCCTTTGCATTGAAAATAAATCCTAACATTACAAGGTCATTTGAGATCTGTCACTGGGAAAAAGATTTTGCTCTTAACCCTTATCTGGGTCAGTAATTCGTTACCTTTCTATGGTCTTTACTTGGGGATCTGAAAGTGCTTTATAAATATTAGATAGTATTGGATGATCTTTCTGCTGAGTTTGGTAAAATGGTATTTCCTTCATTCCGTACTTTGGGCTCGGGGAAGTTAAGTGACTTGCCCAAAGAAGTCTATGGTAGAGCTCTGGATAAAATTTATGCTGCTGCCAGGTTGGCCTTTCTGTACTGTGGTATTTATTAAAAGGATATATTAACTGGTTCTACTGATTCCAAGTTGAAATAAGATATAATTATGCTTTATAAACAAGCTCAGCAACTGACAGGAGGGAGAGAAAATTATTATTGAAGTTAGAGGATGGTACGTCATTTTTTCCAGGATAAAGCAGAAAGGGTTAGACTGTCCAGCTGCTCCCCTTGCCACACTAACACAGCAGACTCAATGCAGGCATGAGCACGGTCCTATTTAGTTGTGGTCATTCAAGAGTGTTATAATCCCTGTTTGCAAAACCAAGTGGCGTAGTCCTAACCTGGGCACCTATCTGGGGCATTTTTGGAGAGCCTGAAGAATGACATTTCATGGTTGCGCTACTGAACTCCTTTTGTTGTACTGAGGCAGGAAAAGATCCTGAAAAGGCTGACTTTATTAATCGTGTGAGTCTAATCTCACATACAGTCGTCTACATAATAGTTGTATTATATGTGCTCTGTTCTTCTGGCTTCACCTTAATCAGCCTCCTTATTGATGCTTGACTGGCAATTTTGCGATGTGGGATGGAATTCAGCTCAGCATTGGATCATGGACCTGGAGTGAATGGTTCTGCTCAGCATGAACGTATTTTTTTCTGTAGTATATCACTTTCGCATCAGCGATTCTCTACATGACCTCCTTGCTTTTGATTTCCTATTTGCAATATCAGCTTTTTCAGACAAAATCAATGATGAGCAGTATAATTAATTTTTACGTGTTTTAATTAAGTTTTCACCTGCTCCAGTACTTTTCATTATCTTAGCATGATCTCTTGCTGCAACCGAACATTACAATGAAAAAAACTGTTGATTAAATAAAATATTATTTTAAAAGTCCCCTGCAAGTTGTTAAACTAATTAAAGTTCAAGGATGCAAAGTGAAGATACCAGGTATTGAGCAAAGAAATGTCAGGTGGAGTGAAGTATTTAGAAGGTCTCAGGAGCCTACGACAGCTTGGGGTAGATTCTGTCATCCCTACAGTGGTTTGTATGTCATCTCATCATCCTGATATCTGATGCCATTTTCGAATAGCTGTAAGACAGTGCGGTGGGTGCCTTGGTGAGATCTGCAGTCCCCAAGATGCTTCTGCAGGTCTGTGTGAAAGTGCACACTGAAAGGAGGGCACCAAGGGAGGAAGAGGTAGCTGAAGCTGCCAGCTTTCAGGCTAAGATATAAGGAAGACATTTTTTACAATGAAGGTGGTGAAACATTGGCAGAGGTTGCCCAGAGAAGTGGTAGATGCCTCATCCCTGGAAACATTCCAGGTCAGGTTGGACAGGGCTCTGAGCAACCTGATCTAGTTGAAGATGTCCCTGCTCGTTGCAGTTGGGTTGGACTAGATGGCCTTTAAAGGTCTTTTCCAACCCAAACTGTTCTGTGATTCTGTGATTCTATAAGCTGATTGAATCTTTCTGGGACATTTCATTGGGGCAATTCTGTTTCTTGGCTCTGGGAGCTGATGCTGGGTGGTGGGATGGGCCTCTGCTCCATGTCTGATATGACCAGCACTGGCAGGTTCCCAGTGCAGGGTAGCAAATGCCATTTTTGTGGGACACCAAACTGGAGCTTGCCTGGTAGAAGATACTGTTATCCCACTCACGTGGCTGAATGGTACAGGGTAAGTCATCATGAGCTGAATTTGCAGGTTGAACTGAGATCACCGATATTAATATGGGATAATACAGAAAGCTTTGAGTTCTTGGCAACTCTTGAAATTCTGTGTTGCAGAAAAATACAATATTTAACCTGCTCCTAGACAGGAAAAAAATTGATGGTGTCTTGAACCTGCCTGGGTTTTTTTAGAGGAACTTATTGTACTCTATTTCACTGGTAAATTAATCTGTTCATTGGGTTCTTGGGTAGCAGACAGACATTGCTTAGCTGTTGCTTGCTTAATTATACCCTGTAATTTTGATTGACAGTGGAACGTGCATTGAAAAGCAGCTGGAAATGTCTGTCAACTAGTTTAGAAACTGGTGAGGAGTCTCTGTCTCCTGCAGCAGCTGCTTGCTGTGCTGAACCTAGCTCAAGTGAGAGGTCGGTGGACTGGTGGACAGGGGAAGCAAGCAACCCTCACCCTGTTTTGAGCAGTCAGAAATGAAATATCTAAGCTGTGCTGCAGCTACTTTCAGCAAACACTGGGTTCCTGCTCCAAATCTGAGGGTTAACCATGAAGAGCTTGTGTTTTTGTGTAAGGCATTAATTGGGATTCTTGTCTGCTGGAGTGCATATGAGGATGCTTTTATTGTGTTAACTCAAGGTTCTTATAGTGCATTTGGCTTTTATGTGTGGTTTTTATAACTGATGCTCAGTATTTCAGTAAATTGTGCGAGACTCCAAATCATGAAGGTAAAGGCACTTCCAGTGACTTCTGCAGGGGGAAAAAAAAGTAACAATGAACACATTAAGTTGAAAGCTGTGAGCAGTAAAGAGAAAAATATTGAACATTAATGACAGTGTGCGAAGTTAGAAGCCACTAAAAATTGCTGGGAGACATTTTGTGCAGAGACAAGGTGGTGCTTTCAAGGCCACCAGCAGCACCATGATATTTGCCTTTTCCTCACCCCCCATGTTCTTTGTCCACCATGTTCTGCTGTTGCATTGCTGTTCTTGCTCTTTCTCCTCTTGATCACACTGATGGTGTGGGGGAGAAAGAGAATGAAAAGACTGTCAAAACTATAATCTTTTTGCTAGCAGTCACTGTTTCCTTGCTCTGGGAGTTTCATGCCAGGAAAGTTTTCCCAGTGGTGAAACCAGGACATTTTTGCAGTTTTCCATGTTTGCCAAGGAGCCGTGAGCCAGACACTGGTGAGAGAATACCAGAGGCTGATGGATGTGGAAACTTGCAGAGAGGGTTAGTGAACGTCACCAGCTCAGCCAGCTTGCCCAGGTAAAGGTGATACAAGTAATCATCTCTTCTTTGGACACCGTAACTCCAAGGTTTATTGCCAAAAGGGAACAGAAGAGGGGGTGTATGTCTGTTTGCTGGGATGCTGCCGTCAGGTCTGGTGCAGGAGGGAAAGGGGACCATGAGCTACTGGGACAACACTGAGGCCAATGCCATGATGTGCTGTTTGCAGCCAAATTACAGCTCTAGCTTTGACTGCAGCTCGTTTTCAAAACTTTTCAATGGGCATGAAGTGCCATGCAAAATAAGCAGGACTCTGCATTCAAAACAAGCAGGATTCTCCATTCAAAACAAGGAGTATAGCTTACAAAGTGATTTAAATAACAGTCCTTTTAGCAATGTCTGTGGAACATGACTTGGGTGATTTACCTTATAATGGCTGAAAGCCAAGAGCATAATGAAATTGTGAGCAAAAAAAATTACTCTAGTGCTTTTTCCCTTTTGCTATCTACTGATTTATTGGAAATGTCTTTCTTTCAAATAATTGTCTCGTTAACCCATGTGCTGCCAGCATCCTGGGAAAGAAAAGACAGGCAGTGAATATTGTTCTGTAAGAAAGAGGAGAGCCAACAGGCTTAAGCATGGTTGCACTGTGTGTTTGCAATTTTGGAGGCAGGGAAAAAAAAAGTTTACAGTCTCAGGCATAACTGTTACTCTGGGGAGCTGAAAACTTAAAAGCCAAACAGATAGGAAATAAAAGCTTTGTCTCAGCTCTTCTGACATTGAGTATTTAAACCCTAGACTTATATTGCAATGATAATGAGATACTCCTTCCCAGCAGTGATTCTCTGCCCAGTTTGGAACTGCCTGTGCGTCCTCTCTTTGCAGTTCAGGAACATGGGTTTGGATCTTCATGACTAAATTTCATGAGTGGCTACATCATGGTAGTCCCGTACAGGGACTACAGTAGTAGAGACGAGACAAAATATGGAGAACCAGTACCGTGTTAATGTGGCCCTTGTGGTGCCTTATGGCTACTATCTCGCAGACAGCAAAGGACAGACGAAGGAGGGGAACTGGGACCTGGCAGGGAGGCTTTTCTGTAACACGCTTGCTTCCAGCTCCTGGTACAAAAGCCTGGCTGCCTGCAATCCTTTCTGTAAGAGACAGAAAATAAATTGCTGCTGTGGAACATTTTATTTGCACTTGCAGAATATTCATCCAAGGAGCAAAGGAAGCACCAGAGAAGTGTGATGAGGGCTTGTTTTTTCTTAACAAGCCACTAAGAAATAATGCCAGAATCAGACACACCGGAAGATTTTTGACAACATGGAAATTCCTCTTTGTGCATTGCCAACTAACTCCAGCTCGGTGTGATTCCTCTCACCTTGAATCAACAGCAACTCCTAGCCCTGCTGCAATTTCTTAATCAGTGGCTATTCAGTACAGCTTCATCATTTGAACCTTTCCACTGTAGAGACAGACTATGTGTGGTGGCTAAATAGCTCTCGTTTCTGTCCTTCTGCAAGATCAGAAAGAGACAAATACTGGCAGAATTTCTGGATAGTGCCTTTGTTAGTTGCTCTGTGTAAATTCTTCTGGAATGCTTCCTTAAAGCAATTTTTTTTTTAGATTTTTTTTCTGAGGGGGGAAGTAAAGTTGATGCAAAGAGGTGTCATTGATCTGAGTATTTTTATGAAGAAAATTAGATCCTTTCTAACTGTCAGAGTTTTCTGGGAGATTTTCCTAAAGACATATTAGGGACTAAACATCTAACATATTTTGTTAGTTTGGGGTGAGTTTATGTACTGGAAGAAATGAGGTTGTGTCTGAAATAACAGGCACATAGATGATGTTCCTTTTGAAATGGAAGTGTTCTCTGGTCTCTCAAAATGGTCCAGGTCCACGTCGTGCTCTGCTAGTTTCGGATATTGCTTTGTCCATCTCCTGCTTTCTGTGTATACATGTGTCTGCATCAGCAGGCGGAGATCCTGTCCATGGCACAACAGTGGTGAAGGTTGTAGCTGCGTCTTTTTCTTACTGTCTTGAGACTGAACTGTCTTGAGGCACCTGCTACTTATTTCTGGTGGATGTCCAAAAGGAAAGTTGAAGGATACCAGAAAACAACCTAGCTTTGGGTTTTGAAAAGTATGTAGGCAAAAGACAGGGTCATGGCCACTGTTTCTTGTTTCAGTTATGCAAGTTTTAGGATCCTGTGCTGCTTACAGACTTCTGCTGTAAAATCATACCTACATTTTTTTGTGTATTTTCACCTTGTTATGGCCAGGCTCCAGCACAAGTAGAATTTCATGTATATGAAGTCCCACTGATGTCATAGCTTTCTGCTTCCATGTGAAGGGTGCATGTTTGAGAATCCATAAAAATCTACACAAAGCAAGCCCCAAAACGTGAGCTGAAGCCTTCACAAGTAGACTTAAAATAGTTTTCCAAGAAGCTGTAAACTTTGCAAAAGCAAACGAACCCTGAGACAAGAGCTGGTGATTGCAGGAAAGAATTCAGACCATGTCTAGAAACTTCCTAGAAGGAGTTAGGAATGATCTGAAGGTAGACATGAAGTGAGGGTTGGATCAGCAGTTACAGAAGGTTTAGCCGAAGAAGTGGTCCATTTGCAACAGTCTTGGTAATGGCAAGACTAAGGCAGAGTGTGACTTGCAGCCTGACTGCCTTGGGCTTGCTAACAAAGCTGAACTGCCAGGGGAAGGGCACAGAGAAAGAAGTCCAAGCATCACCGGCCATGCAAGTCAGCTGTCATGATGTGACAGGATTCAGTAAAAGTTTTCTATCCCATCTGCAATCTCCAAAAGATAAGAATACACAGATGTTCTTGGCTCTCTAAAATAACACAGAAACACTCTTGAAAGTGATGCTGCCTTTGGGGCTCATTTGTTTCAGCTTTCTGTCTTAGCACAAAATGCATGGCTGAGAAGACAGAAGGGAGGGAGAGCTCTAGGAGGACTTAACTCAAGAAGCTCATCTTCAGTGGTGGTAGAAATCTTTCTCCTGGAAGAGTGACTGTGGTGTTAAGGTTTGGCAGAAGTCCTTGAGGTGTGTTTTGGAGTTGGCTATAAATCTGGGGCCACTTGGGACAAGAAGAGAAGTACCAACCCCTTTACAGTTATCAGGCAATCCTTGGAAACAGATCTCCACATACAGATAAGGGCTGTGATTAAGTTGACAGTGTAGCCACTTGCAAAGCCCACTGAGCTTGGACTCACTGATCAAGATAGTCCAGGCATATCGAAGAGGCCCCGAGACAAAGTGGAATTTGGCACAAAATAAAGTTTTTTGCCTTCCATAAGAGAGTGGCAGCTTGCAGGAGAAGAATAATGATAGTTCAAAGTCATGTAAATGCATGTTGTGCCTCAAAGTTGTGTTGGAAGGGGAATGGAAAAATTTTTTCAGCGACCTTGCCAATTAGAAGTGGTAAATATTTGCATTCATGGGTGCCCTGAAATCCTTGCTCTGAGAAAAAAAGACAGAACAAGATTTTGAAATTGGTACTTGCTAAAAAAAAAAAGGCTGTGCACAAATTCTTACTTAATCTTTGTTGTATTTGCTGTTTTGTTTGACTTTTTTTTTCTGCTACTTCCACTGATGTCTGGTAGATGGCATTAGCGTATAAAAAATTTCTTAAGTCCTTTTCTTATTGGAGGGGTTTTATTTTTCATCCATTTTACAGATAATAATGCTGTCTTATTCAGGCTAAGCAGTTTTAAAGCTTTTTTTTCCCCCCTCAGCGTTTCAGTTATGTTTTGACTAAATGCTTATATCACTCAACATGCCTTTTTTCCTCCTCCTTGTGCCATATAATTATTATTTCTTCTAGAGGGCATCAATCACTGAGAAAGAAAACAAACGATATCTTCGGCTGACTCTGAATTTAGAAGCTCTGTTATGTTGTGCGTTGTTTATATGCAGTGCCATATTTATTTCATATTCTTGAGGCTTAGAAATGGGGACAGTAGTCTGAAGGAAGAAGAAAAACTTCTCACACAGAGAGAAAAGAAGATCAGATACTCAGAGTAGTAAATAGAGGTACTTATATATAGGGTGGAAGACATGTTGGACTGCTCTGGAGAGACAGCAGAAAGGAACTCCGTAAGTATCTTTTATCTTTTTTAGTACACATAAGCATTTTTAGCTAATTTTGTGCACTCCTAGGAAAATTAATAGGACTTCCATGACACAAGGACCATTTTGAGTAGGAAAACAGGCATTTGTTTATCACCTCCTAGGGATTTTCTCTATCTGGACCAGGAGATGGAAGTTTCATCCACACGTGAACTATGGCAATCAAGTTTACGAGTCTACCAGTAGCTTTAGCTTCATCAGTGCTCCCTAGGCAAGGTGCCTTTTGTGCTGAGATGTACATATTCATCCTTGCTTTTAGCTTCAAGAAGCAGCTAACACTTTGAGCAAACATTTTGGTTAAACGCTGGCTGAAAGATATTTGGAGCAGTGGGCCACAAGATTACTACACTTTCCTCCCACACACACGTTCTTCCCACCATGGAAACAAGACTTCTTCTTTTCTTCATAAATAACCAGGCTTCCAACAGAAACCACCAGTTCCATAATCAATTTCTTCTCAGAACAAGCCAAAGCCCATATTTTTCCAAGCTTTGCATAACAGTAGCAGAAGGGAAAAATGGAGTGCTAGGGAACTGTTTTGTGGGCAAAGTAATGATTTTAAATAATCCTCAAGAGGTATCTGTTTATGAAGACCATCCTTGCCAGATCAGATGTGCTTGATAGCAAAGGACTAAAAAATGATAGAGATATCTTCGGGATTAATTTGTATAAAGAGTATACAGATGCAAAACATGCTAAGCACCAGGTTTTATTGAATCTATCTAATTATGAGCAAATGATCAGCATAATTTTCTTGCATTTTCAACCACATTTTCTTGAGAGTGAAGTATTTAAGATAATTATAAGGAAATGCCAGCACATAATTGTGACAAATTTTATATTTAAGGAATCCTTGGGTTTGTCTTTATAAAGAAATGCGAACGATTTAGGATAGACAGGGCTAAACTCTCTGGGCCCTGGTGTAAGAGACGTTATCATGGTGCAGACCTGCCAGCCCTTAGTCTCCAGGCATGATCCCAGCCTTCGTGCCTGGACTGAATGTTTGCACTTCTGCTCCCCTTGTGCAGAAGGTTCTGTGTCCTCCCACTCAAGAGCTTGGTCCTTACTCTCACAGCTTTAGGGTTGGACAGAGTTCAAATGGGCACCCTGGCTTAGTTTTTGAAGTAGATAAAAAAACACGGAGAAAGCATAAGGCTGATGGGCTTCTAATGCTCATTTAAAGAAGTCACCAAAGCAGGTGTTTTGTGAAATATTTTATTCGTGGGTCACTCCAGTTGTCTGTGGATAGTATTGCGTGTAATTTGAGTTACGTCAAACGCTCATGTAAGCATCTTTTGCGGAAAGTACTTAAAACACGACTTGTGCTCAAGTGCTTTGCTTGCATGGGGTGCATCCACGGACCCAGGAGCTCCCGGTAACACCGTCAGCAGTGCTGTGCAGCCATGGACCCCAGCCAGAGCTGTGCTGACATTGCACAGGCTGACGTGGTCATCTGCTCCTTGGCAGGAGTCAAGTATTACTCAACCTTTGTAAGACTGGTGTAGCAAATGCCTTTGCTCCAGTGCTGAAGCAAGTTCAGGGATCACTGCGCAACCAAAGAACTGGTGGGACCTGATTTTGGCCCAGTGACAATCTGTCATCATAAGGTGCTTAGAAATCCTTTACTGAGATGTGTGGGGCTTAAGCATTGCTTAAAGATTTGCTGTTCGCTGCATTGCAGTGGATGAGGAAATGCAAACACGCATTCTGGTAGCCAGCTTTTTTTTTTTAATTTTTTTTTTTAAATAGCATCTAAACCATGTTGATTTAGAGAGCACGTGCCTGCGAGATGTCTCAGTGCCTGCAAGCGTTCCTTGTTGCAAAATACATGGACAGCTTGAGCGTACAGCGGATGAGGAAAGTGTGTGGGTGTATTTCTGTCCTTTTGCCTGCGACAACCTGTAACTTTCAGCATAAAGGTGTCATTTCTCTTAGGAAGACAGCAGCGGGGCTTTCTGAAACCTATCAAAGAAAGATTGACTAATTTCACATGGGGATCACCATCTGTCTGAAATGCGTGCCGACCTGCTGTAGCACAACAACATTTACTTGGTTTCTAAGGCTAGCAGATGGAGGTGCCCTTGCTGGAGTTTCTCTCCATCTCTCCGGTTTGTTATTTCCCCTCCTCTCTCCCCTTCCATCTTTATGGTGGTCTTCTATTATTATTTGCAGCCGGGTTGTCTTACAACTGTTATTGCACCTTTCCTTGGCCTCTGTCATATCTTACACAGTTACCAAAATAGTGCTGATTGCGGACTGCTATCCAGTATAAAAATAGCACATTGTTGTAATGTAGAGCATTAAAATTCATAGACTGTAGCCGGGCTGTTTCTTGCGCTTTCTGGACAGGCCTGTTAACCTTTGAGAGATTTGCCGTGGAGTTCCAGCTGTAGAATAATAAAAACAGGTAAGTGAAAAGGAGCCCTACTGGGAGAAAGTTTATGTGTTGGGACGATAAACCCATAAAACTCTGGGACTGTTCCAGACCGTGCTGCCGGCAGCATCCCCTGCAAGCACACGCGTTCCCCCACAGCTCTCCTTTAAAGCCTAACTACCTGGGTGATTTAGATTAAAAGAAACGCGCTGACTTTGCTGTTGCGTTGCAGGGAGATTGGTTTAACCTCTGCGTGGCAGGAGGGATGGAGACGTCTGTAAGGCCGTGCTAAGTTGCTCCCGGTGTTCTCCGAGGATGATAAATAGCTGGAGGGGTGGAAGGAGGAGGCTTGGCTCAGCAGCGCTAATGCGAATGCAGGGCAGTGCCGCTTCGTACGGGCCAGCAGATGCTCGCTTGCTAGAGCCGCGTGTGGAGAAACGCTTAACCTCTGGCCTTCTCGCACAGGAGCTCTTGCTGCAGAATTCACATCTAACCCCACTGTAACAGTGCGTTGCTTGTTACTTAAATACCACTCCACTTAAATATACATATAGGTTTTCACACACAATTGGGAGTAAATGCTCTGCGCTGGTTTTCTCTCACGCTGATTTTCTGTAAGGCAGGAGGTTACAAAAACATTAAGCTTTTTATTAGAACATCTTTGCGTTTGGAAACGCGTTTTGTGGCAAAGGGATTTAATCTTTCATTTTGCATATATGCTGCCTGAGTGGAGGGAAGGTTTACTCCAGCTTGAGTACACTGCTAACCCACAGAAACTGAGAAGGCAGGACATGCCTGAACCATGAGAATAAGCCACGTGGGCACTTGGAAAAAAGACAAAATCAAATAAGCTTTTTTTTAATTACCAGCTAGTGATTTGATAGAGTTAAACTGTAATTGTAAATACATCTCTGAGTGAGGGATAGCATGAAAACTGTGTTACTCTTTGAGAAGCATCTACATAAACTTTTGTCTGTCCTTTTGGGAGAAAAGTGGGCTGGTGAAGTCCCTCACATTTTTGAAGGAAACAGCGCTCTCACCTTCCTGACAGCTACTTTGCCCAAAAAGTAAGTCTGGGTGCAGGACACAAAGCTTTCTCTCTCTCTCTCTCTTTTTCTCTCCTTGCCTTCACTCCCTTTGTGATTCTCATTGGCTAACATCAGGAAATCCAGAAGGGTATTTTTAGCCTGGAAGAATGGAGAATTTAGGGCAGAAATGATGTTAACATTAATCATAGCAGTGATGAAATTTCATTCCAAAATATACCAGTGAGATGAGATTTTTCCCTGTGTCCTACTAATGAAAGAAAGATCCTGTTGCTGCCGAACTGTAGGGTCACCATGCTCACAGGTAATCCAAGACCGTAATTACAAGATTATAGGAGAAAAAGATGGGGCCAAGAACAGAGCTGTATGTTGACTCTCAGCTCTGCAGAGGAAGGGACCAGGACATTTGTTTCTCTCTTCCACACTCTTATGGGACCAAACGTTTTTATGTTCGTCCTTAGTGTGTTTTGGCTTACACAGGGATTTGGAAGCGGCAGCCCTCTCTGACACTGCAGTGAGGGCTAAGCCTCACCAGCTGCTGCTGAATTAGATAAATATTTGGAAGAGGACAGCAGACCAAGTGCAATTGGTCTCATCAACTTTCTTGGACATGGCAGCCCATAAGGCTGCTGTTGAACACACAGGAAAAACCCCAAGCCCAGACACCAAGAAACTGGTTAGGTGTGGTAAAGGCTGAGGAATACTCACAAAAATTGAGAGGTAATAGCTACAGCGATAAAGGAATTTCCCAATTAGACGACTTTTTACCCTTTCCGACATCCTGCCAATAATGAAGCAGAGATGCTGATATTAAGAGGCCATCGGGTAGATCTCTGTAGATAAATCTGAGCCTGCAATTTTTGCACAATGGCCTTTTCATGGTCCTCGGAGTAAATATCCTCACAGATATGCCTCTACCATATTGAGTTCTCTGGCAAAGGTCAGGCGTGATTACTGGCATACAAACATGCGTTTATTTCTCCGGCCATTATATCTTTCTTCCTTCCCTCTGGCTCACACATTCTACACAATCTCAGTGTAGCTTGATGTTCCTATCAATTTGCTTTTTCAACCTTCCCCCTCATTCTCTGTTGAAACTCAAAATATGTGAGTATATGTGCATGTGTGCATTTATTTATATATAAGCATAATCATTCTTTACTCTGCTAGATCTCCAAGTATCTGCATACTGTCATGAGCTGCTTTATGAACAGCATGTATCTTATCACCTCTTGCAGAATATACGCAGAGAGAAAGAATTTGCAAAATTTGGCCAAAGATTCCTCATCATTTTGATTACCAGTCCTGCTGTCTCCTTGCTTCTTATTCTAGAGCGAATGTTTTACATCAGGTTTCAGCCTGATGGTGAGTGGCTAATGTTGTCATGGGAGGAGGAGGGCAAGAGTTCTCCTTTGGATGAGATATTACGTGTGAAGGTCACTGCTGCTCATCTCAGGAGGCTCACACGATCACGGGAGAGTCTCGGTGTCCAGAATGGCACACCACAGCTCATTAAAGGCGATGGCAGTGTCCAGGGCTGCTCACGCACTGACCGTCTGCCTTGTTAGTGTTCTGCAAGAGTCCTGCTAATTGCTTTGTAAAAATGCAGATATGCCGCCCACAAAAATTGTCCTGTAGAGCCAAATTTGGGTGCATCGGGTGGTGTTAAACTTTGTGATATAGTAGCATATCTAAGTGGAAGAACAAGCAGAGCTTCTCTCTTGACAGAATAAAAATAGCCAGGAGTGCAAAGGGAAAGGCTGTGACACGCACAGACTGCTGAGCAGCCCTGCTTGACCAGCAACCCCTCTCTGCAGTAAATGAAAGCAGCACGGCACAGCCATACTCCAAAAATCCCCACCACAATAAGCCTGGCAGAGAAACTGAAACTTTTCCCCCAGAAAAATGATTATTGCAGGCTGAGGTGAAGATTTGTCTGCGTTGGGGCATACATCTAACGGCAGCTTAGAGAACAGCTGTGTGCCTTGAACCTGATTTCTGAGAGAACGAAGGCTGAGGCGGCTCAGATAAGAGTAATAAATTTGGATCCCGTTAAGACTTTAATAGAAGAACAATTATTGGCCTGGCCAGCTGAATATTTCCTCTTGTATCTGTATGAAATTAATCTTCACGGTTATTTTTTTTCTTTCTTGCATTTCTTATGCCAGAGGGGTGGAAGCCAGGGAGGTGGCACACCTTTGCGTGGTGACGCCCATCCTGCTTTCTTGTCATGCTGCTCTCTATTGTTTGTAAACGAAAACCTTTCCAATTATTGATAAGTAACTTCTGGATGGGGAGTGTGATGCTGGCTGGAAGAATGGGGCTCTGTAATAGTAATATTGCCTTGAAATTGCAGCCCACGTAGTTTGAGAATGATTCAGGATAATTACATTAATGTTGCCAGAGAAATGAAAAGGAACACTTTCCATTTTACCTATTAACAAGCTCTGCTGGCCTTAAATTATTTCTGAGAAGAGCCTGCAAATGGCTGAAATCATCAGAATAATTAGAAAGCGGTGGTTGGGGCAGGGGGGGAGGGCTGGATGAGGTCCTGGCTGTGGCTTTTTGGCCAACGGGTAAACACTGCTGCTGCTTTTGTGGCACGAGGAGCACGGCACAGAGCTGTCTGATTAGGCACACTGCAGTCTGCAGATGGGCTCGGCGAGTCTGCAGGTCTTGGGCCCTAAGGAGAAAACAGCCGTTAGGAGTAGGTTGCTCTCAATGCAGGTGTTACACATCAACCTGTGCAACGTTAAGCGTGAGCCTGCTTGTTGTTCTGGCATGCTGGACACCTGAATTTCCATCCTCCACCCTCTTTTACAGCTCTCCTGAGCCTGGGCAGTGGAAGATCTCTGCCTTTGGTGATGACTTGTTGCCACTTTGATCCTTGTCTTGTAGCAGCGGCAGAGATGCTGATGTGTCTGAACTCCAGACCCTGACCAGCAGCTGTCTGGGTCTGACCTCTCATAAAAGCTCAGTCCTTCGCCTCCTTCAGCCCTTCACCTGAATTTGTGTTGTGTTTTCAGCTTTGTGCAAGCGGCACCGCCTGCTGCCCTAACCTCCCGTTCCCCAGCTGACCTGTAAAATTACTATGAAACCAGGACTTTTTATTGTGGTTCTCTTGGTTTGTTTATGCTACTGTACTGTTTGCTAACTCCAGATGAATAAAAGGGGCAAGATTTAGTACCAGATCTAAATAACTCAGTGTCGTGTGAAGCAAGGTCTCTGCTTCAGGGTCACCTCTGTCGTTACCGGAGTTTCTCATCTACGTGAAATTCAGAGCATCCTCGAACACCCGTCTGCGAGAGCAGGGCCACAGTGGCATTAGCTCTGCCCCTCGTTGTCTTTAGTTTCCAAGAATTAGAAGATCTTGCATCTCATAACTAGTCTTACATTTATAGCTCCTTAGTAAAATGTAGCTGTGTTTATCTCCTGTGAAGAAACTAGAGCAGTGGGTGAGGATGTGGGACGCTGCAGGTCTGGTTGTGTGCACAGTCGGTTGCTCTCCAGGCACAGTCGCAACAGGCTCCTTACAGCCGAACACACACACACGAGTGCTTTTTCATTTTCTCCCATTTCCTTTTCACTTGTCCAACAAGCCCATCTCAGCCCCGCGTGTGATTACCTGATGACCTGTGTGCCTTCATTCCTTCGCCGCTGCAGCACTTAAATGGGATTTTGCTCCCTACCGTCAAATCAGACCTTCGCTTCCTACACACACACAGAGGGATGGGGTTCGTCCCTCCAGTAGCGCATTCCTCTCCTACAGCTACTGCCATTAGCTAAACAAATTTGGAGAACCCCCTCCTCCCCTCCCTTTCTCATTACATTGCCCTCCATCCTCTCTGGATGCTCAGGGCTGGGCAAATCCATCAGGAATGCCAATAGCTGCCTTCCCACGACTTGCTGCTCCTGACCCAAAATAGTTAACTTTCTAATCCATCAGCTACCTTAATTCTGCATTTAAGGAGATGGAGCTCAAACGAGTCTTGGTTTCTCCCTTTACACATGTGTACATGAGAGATCTGTTACAAGAGTCCAAGGCTGAGGGCAATTTAAAATAATAATAATTAGGCAGAAAATTTATTTCAGTCGAGAGTTTAAAAATATGTTAACATTTATATTTATTCTGTTGTGATATTTCAAGAGATTTAATGGATTACAAAAAAGTCATTTGGAGGGAAAGCTTGAACAAGGGATTGCTTAATTATCTCATTCAAATATTAAAATTTTCATTTTGACTTTTACTCCACTCCAGGTGCACACACACCTGCATTTCCATGCTGATTCTTTCAGCTTTTTTTTTTTTCCCTGATTTTCTTAGAAAGGTCTTGGGAATGTTTGAGCGAGTCCCTGAAAATCTGCACAGCATGAAAATCCCGAGTTTTGTTTTGTATGCAAATAGATATCAGTTAAACGGAATTAGTTATGAATATTGCTAAGTCAACAGTAAATACTAAATAACTTTCAGCTGCTTCCAGAAAATGCCGGATGCCAAAATTCAGGACAGGTAGAAATGGTCGAGAAGGAAGTTTCCTTCCTACCTTTTGGAGGCCTCATGTATTTCCTGGTGTAGAAATTCATGGATTCAGGTGAAGTGGATCTCCCACACAAAATGGAATTCCCTACATGTTGCAATCTCCAGCTGCAAAGATACGGGAGCTTTGAGGGGGGTTAATTTGTTTTTATCTTCCCAAAGAGCTCTAGTGGGTTTTTTTAATCCTCATAACCCTGCCAGTACTGAGAAATAATAGCAGTTACGCAGACAGTTATGTCGACATCGACTTAAGTTTTACGCTTGCAAGGTTCATATATTTTTGGTAGCACTGGCACTAATACAAATGATAGCTCAATAACAGAAAAACAGAACAGTCCCCGAGCCACAGTTCTGATGCTTGAAGCATCTTTAAACCCCGTACCCAAATGAGAAAGAGATAAAAACAACCTAGTCAAAGTGGCTTAGCTTGAAGGAGCATTTTATGTGTTACTTGATGACAAAATAGTTAGGCATTAATGCAGTTTACAGTAAGACACCCTTAAGTTATCAGTGCAGTTGGTGTGATGCCTGACAGATTTAATGTAAATATTTATAGACTTGGCCTACTAATTATGCCAATGGAAAAAAATGCAGTATTAATGCTGTCACCTCCCCGTGTCTCTACCTGCCAGCATGCTGCTAGCTCACATAAATATTCTGAAGATAGAAAGTATGGCACATAAACAGAAGAGATCATTTACATTTTTAATAAGGGATTAAGTTATCTCCAGCAGTAGTTTCTAGCCTGTGGTCCACAGACATATGGGAGGCCTGTGGACTCTTCCCAAGGGTACTGTGAAAAATGACAAGAAAAGAGAGTTTTGTAGGGTACATAGAAATGTCTCTCTGTGAAATTATTACAGGGGTATGCACAACCTTTGGCAAATATTTAGGGGTCCACACACGGAGAAAAATTTGAAAACCACTGATTTACCATGTTTGTGTAAAGAAATGAGTAGTTTCAAAGTACCGTACTGCCATGTGGTGAATGATTTGACTATTAGTCCTGCCAGAGCCAGGCTGCCATAAGAAGTCCCGGACCACAAAGCACTGAAGCATGTGCTTAACTCAAAACACACGTCGACCCACTCAAGTTGCTGCCTGTCACCATACGTAGCTGGTTTGCTGACTAAAGACCATGGGGAAATTTAAGACAGAAGGCAAGGACTATGATCATCTTGCAAGCAGCTCTGCAGATGCCCGATTGTCTTGTAGAACTGAAAATCTAATTATGTGAATCTGCAATTCGTATTTTTTCTGTTTCGGTTTATTTATACTAAGAGACTCCAAAGCCTTTAGGCGCCGTTGGTTTCAGACGTTACTGGTTGGCAACCCAAAGAGTATTATCATTGCCGTTGTAGCCAGTTCAGAAGACTCTTTCTAGCTGCATCGATAGCTCTCCTGATTTGCGATCCAAAAGTCTGTGGTTTCTGTGCTGGCATAAAACAACTCCTCACAAGCTGTGCAAATAAATCTGAAGTGCTATCACCAGTGGTTGTATGTGTGCAGCATGTGTGCGTGCCTTTTGCTTGGCT
The DNA here is from genome assembly GCA_008921705.1 of Burhinus oedicnemus. Taxonomy (NCBI): domain Eukaryota; kingdom Metazoa; phylum Chordata; class Aves; order Charadriiformes; family Burhinidae; genus Burhinus; species Burhinus oedicnemus. Next base: position 471,368 of record VFFE01006198.1, read on the forward strand.
TATAGCCTTGAAAACTGAGACAGAATGACCGGATGGTTTCATATTGTCTTCCACAAAATAACATTTGTACATAGATGTACTCCACGTACATCCCCACTGAAGTCCGGGCAGTTGGGGTGCTGGTCCAGGTTGCCAGAATCCAGCCTGTGCGTGTTGCCAGGGCGCGTGGGCAATATTGCTGACCGATGTGTGGCTCTCTGCAGGAGTTACGAAAAGGGCATTTTTGGTAGCAGGGCAGGGTGCAGGTGAAAGCCACACGTGTTGTTACCACAGAATCTCTCAAAACAGCTTGGATGGATGGAGTGTGGCTATAGGACGAGGGGTAGCAGTTTTAAACTGAAAGAGGGTGGATTTAGATTAGATATTAGGAAGAAATTCTTTACTTTGAGGGTGGTGAGGCATTGGAACAGGTTTCCCAGGGAAGTTATGGATGCCCCGTCCCTGGAGGTGTTCAAGGCCAGGTTGGATGGAGCTTTCTTTGAGCAACCTGGTCTAGTGGGAGGTATCCCTGGCCATGGCAGGGGGGCTGGAACTAGATGATCTTTAAGGTCCCTTCCAACTCTAACCATTCTATGATTCTATGAAGTACTGCAGGCTTTCCATACGGACAACCCATGTGGGTTTTGTTAAGATCTCATTGCTGGTGCATGAAAGGCAGATCTCACCTTCCTGCAATAAATGAGTCCTCACTAGGGACCTAATCCACAGCCCGTGGAAGGCAACAGGCTTCCTACTGCCTTCAGTGAGCTCTGGATCAGACCATCCATAAGGCTCTCAATTATTTCCAGTCTCCAGCTGCATTTGTCTCTTGTAAACACTTCATCTGGACATCTCACCTCCGTAAATCACAAAACAGAATAACCCGGTAGAAGTGGAGTGCACAGTTTTGAAAAGGAACAGTAAGAGGGAAAAATATAACTCTCTCTCTTTAAACTGTCTCTTTTCTATATTGTTACCTTGACAACTCTGCTGCTGTGTTTCATCTTTGGTGGGACTCAGCCGTGGTGGAATAAGGGGGACATCCATGTGTGTTTCCACATCTACTCTGGCTCCGCTTCAGGGGCACATGCCAGGCGCAGGGCATCGCGAGCTGCAGAGCCCACCTTCCCTGCCTTGACCCATGGTGCTGTCTGGAAATGATTACAGATACTAAGAACTGGGACCCATTCTGACTAAAGGTATAACGTTATATCTTCTATTTCTTTTCCTTAAGCCAACACCAGAGCGATGTTAATGCTCTTTACAAGGAGATGCAAGGTGCTTAAAATATTTTTAAGGGTTAGGACAGCTGGAAAGCAGAGAGGGATGAAAGTACTCAAAAATAGTTGTATTATTTTTAGTATAAGCAGATACAGGAGTATGTGTCAAGATTAGGATACAGTTCTGATGTGGTGAACTGAGTCTAGAGATGCTAAAAATATGCTTTCTTTTCTCACAATTTTTAGAAGAGACAGAGGCAAAGGTAAGAGGAGAGTAGTGGTGAACTGAAATTTTAATTTCTGTGCTCCCTTGCTTGTTGAGGTTTGGCAAAGCTGTCTGTTAACCTGAGTGCCCGTGACCGCTGATACTAGCAACACATTACGACGCAGGGCAAGGTGTTATCTGTGGGAATGGGATCCTTCCCACCCCCTTTTCTCCTCTTCCCAAAGAAAATCCCCACCAACGTAATCCTTTTATTCTTTTTAACAGAAATGGCTAGCTTTACAGCTGCAAAGGCAAGACACGCGGGCTCCGGGGCTGAGAGCAGCCGGGGGTGTCTGTGTCTGAATGTGTGTGCGGAGAAGGGGGCTTTTAATGCAAAACACATGTGTTTTCAATTGCTATCTGGAGCCAGCCCAGTAGCTGTAACTTGGCCTGACAAAGCCTTATTGAAGTACAGACAGTGTGGTTTCAAAGCAGTTAGAAAAAAGAACGGGAATGCTGTTCAGGAAATTCTTCAGGCATGGGCAGGGACTTGGCTGCAGTTCTGCTGTTGGAAAATCTGACAGGGGCAGCTCATGAGCAGGGGCCAGGCCTCGTGCTGCTCCGAAAGCCGCGCTGCATCTTCCCCCCAGCCTCCAGCACCCCTCCGGGCTTCCATCTGCCCGCCGAGGGAGAGGTAAGAGCTGCCCTGCTCCTTCCCGCGGCAGCCGGGGGGATTTGCCGTTCTTTCGTGCTCCTACAAAGAGGCTTCTTGCTTTCAGACTGTTGTTCCGAGACGAAAAGTCGAGAATGGGAAGTTGTGGCATATTTGCGAAGGGATGGGAGCAGTTTGAGGCTGGGTGGTGGTTTCTGGCTAACTTTGCTTCGGTACGAATTCTGCCGGCAAAGCAACTCCTGCGCTGCGTCTCCGGCTGCGTGAACGCTGCAACCAAATAATTCCCAACTTTTTCATTTTGGGGAATAAGTATGTATATAACCTGAAGCCACCGAAAGGTTGGCTCTGTGTCACTTACAAATTTTGATGAAAAATGCGATGCCGTCATGATAAATACATTTGTATGTATATTGTACTATAGTTGCTTAATGGGTTGAAAGCATGTTTGTCTGGGGGTTGTTTGGCAATTCCTGGTACAGCTAGCTTGTGAAGAGAGGCAGTAATTCAGTAATAATCATTGCCTTGTGATGTCTCTGCATATTTTTTTTCTGTATTTTATAAAGCATGAGCAAACTGCAACAGACAGCACAGTCAGAAACCACACAGAGCAGATTAGAAGGAAAAACATTAATTTAGGGGCTGTTCTATCTGCAACTTCTCTTCTGATTTGCGTTTCGTTCCCCAAATAAGTTAAGAAACATTTATGATAAAAAGCTCACTCTCTCTTTAGGAGCCTGCCAGATTTAGGCAATGCTCTCTCATCCTTTTAGTTGCAGCATTAAAGCTTGTCTTGCCTTTGCAGAGATATCAGCACCTTATATGGCAGGCTTGTGTTTGGGAGTTGGGATACAGCGCGTTCGTCAAGGCGGATGGAGGTGTCAGGAGGAGTCCGCTTCGCGTAGCTTCAGAAACTTCCTTGCCTCTGCCAGTGCCTCTTCCTTGGATTTTCACAGCAGTGGTATTTGATGTGTTGAAAATGCTTTTTAGCCGTGTTTTATGGCGGTGTTGGGTTTTTTTCCTTTCTACAAGGAATGAATTAAGGATATTAAATTATACAGTGGGACAGCGCTAAGCGTTTCTGGCTGGTTCATGGGAGAAGACACACAGTTTGCTTTGCCTGCATCCAGCAGGACTGAACGTACAGGGCTCAAACGGTCATTCATCCTGGCAAGCCAAAAAATTCAGTGTCAAGGTGAGGTTGGCCACCAAAGTGCATCAGATCATCCAATATGTGACAGGGCCAGAGCTTTCTCCCAATAATGCCGGTGAAACATGTACGTAGGCAACTCCAAAGGACAAGGCTCAGGCAGACAGCAAACCCTACCTGGAAAAAGTGGGATTCAGTGGATTTGGACCTTCAATGGGAATATTATCTGGTCCAATGCAAACAGATTCTACATGATGGAAGGGAGAAAAGAAAGGTGTTCGGGAGCACCTTCTCCTTGCCACCGTATCTGTTTTTTCCTGTGAATGTCATGGTCAGCTGAAGCAGGTTGGTTTGGGCCAAGTGAGGACTTTGCTGGTTTGGGGTGCAGGAAGGGAATCCTCCAAGAGGCAGGGAGGTACTGTAGCTTCCTGGGGCCAATAAGGGTGAAGGGAATGAGAGGAAGGACAGAGGGGAGCTGTGCAAGAGGGGGGCGTATGATGAAAATGAAGAGGCTCGATAAGCTCAAAGTTTGCTTTGCAGAAAATACACCTGCAGTGAAAATGCTGTGTTAAATGAAGGTCTCATATGATCTGGACTGCTTGAGCCTTTGCAGGCTGCCATCTTACCCTGCAGACTTGGAGCTCTATTGCTTTTCTCAGCAGCTGTTAATTTAGGCACCCAGTCAGCCTATTATCTTCTTCGCTGCTAGTTATAAGCTTATTTTAAAAAAAAAAATCAGGTTCCTGCCTCTGATCATGCAGCATCCCACCTCCCAAATCTGATCATCAGCGTTGAAGAGCCAGAGAGACAAAAAGACTGGAATATGTCTGTCTTAGCAAGAAGCAGCCAGGGCTGCGGCTGCCGTACCTGGCTTTGGGGGTGCTCCTGCCCCACGTCTGGGTGAGACAAGCAGTGCCAGTTTTTCATCAGGTATGGGATCAGTCTGGATCACGGGATGTCCCGAGTGCCCAGCTGGGCTGTTTGCTATACCCACTCTTGACGGGACCTCAGTGGAGACACTGGTGCGTGGGTATGAGTCCAGGCAGGGCAGGGGAGGCTCTTTGCAACGCCCTGGGCTGGATTTGATTCTGGCAGCTACTCCTGAGCCTCTCCCTGCCAGAAGTGACCTTTCTGCAGCTCCACCCCAGTCAAGTATGCAAGCTTTGCTTTGTATCCGAAAGGACTGAAGAGTGTGTGCATGTGTGGTCAGAATGTTATGCATCTAAAGTGAAATTGGAGTTTGGAAGCATGAAGATAAGAGAGCTGTTGGCACACCCTAATAGGTGTTTTTCTTCTCCTGGTCCTTCCCAAGAGCAAGCTAGAAAGCAAGTGTGTCTGTGCAAACGAAGAAGTGGATAAGCCCAGTAAGCCCGTCATGTGGAGGGAAGATGGTGGAGGGGAGATGCAGCAGAACAAGTTTTAACTTGTGACAGCAGGATCACTGCAGAGACTGTACTCTGGATCCTGGCACACGCTCAAGCCCACAGTTCTCAATTTGTGCCATGCCGGTTGGATTCCAGCCATATAAATCCATATTACGCTCCTGCTTTGCACATTTCTACAAGCCATATCTCTTTTCTTGGTGCTGTGGGGTGAGAGTGTGTTGGGGCAGAAGTCTGCAAAGTATCACCTCCCATAGCTTGCTTTCTGATTCGAGCTCTGTTGGTTATATCCCTCTTGCTGTTCCCACAGCCTCCTGCAGTCACACCTGCTGCTGGCTATTTTAGTAGTTCTCATATTTGTTCATCCTGCTTTGAGACACTCCAGTGGGAAAGAGCGTTTATAAACTTGGCACAGATGGACATAGGCTTATGATAGCTTCACATCATCTGAGCGGTGCAAAGGAACCAGCGTGTGAATGCAGCGAAGCCGGTGTGATGTTTGCATGCAGCGTGAATGTATCGCTACAAATCGTGGGGCATTTTGTGAAAGACATTCTTTGATGACTAACTCGATAGATAAAGAGAGCTCACTGCAGAAACTTTTTCCCCCTTCATAACTTTCGTTTCCATTTTCTCCTTGATTCTGAAAAAGAAAAATATCGAGACAAAGTAACTATCAAGAAAAACATCTAGAAGTTAGAAGAAACACTCATAAATAAGAAAACAGACATGTTTCTCCTCAGAGAAGAGAAGCAATAGTAACATCACATGCTCACAGATTCTTGCAGCTTCATATTGAAATACCACTTTTGGTTTAGGAGATGCTATTCAGAGATGGAGCTGCCTGTTACTTTGTTTTGTCCCGGCAAACTCTAATGTTTAGAGTTTTACTGTAAGTGCTCCTTGAATCCAGAGCAGTGGTGAAGGAGAGCAGAAGTCCCACGTTCAGCTTTTCATTCAATCCATCTCCTCGAAGATACTGGTTTATAAACTGAGGCTTTTGCAGTGCTCATATCCTCAAACACGTTTATTGTCGAAATGCTGTCAGCTCTGGCAACTGGGGAAATTACATGAGCTCTCAAGATGTTAGGGGTAGGGGGTAGCCTGGAGTGTTGAGGGATCTGGATTAGAGACGCTTTACCAGGAGGTGAATCCTCTAGGTCTCCCCAGCTGCTTGTGCTGAGTAAGTCCATGATATCCTCAAGAGAGAAGACGTGGGGATGGGAAAAGAGGTATTTCCTAGCGGACCAGGCAGAGCATGCACCAATGGATTGTGCAACCAAGAAAAGCTTGTTGATGTGCTTATGTTTGCCAGAATCAGGCTAGATATTTGAAGAACCGTACTTGTGATGTACCCCACAGATAAAAACTAGTCAGAAAAGGATGTTTTCTTCCACTTTTTGTCTCTCTGGCCATGTGTCACATTGTGGTGATACTTGAGAAGTGGGCATTGAGTGATGATGGTCTTCCTAACTTGTGGAAGAGCTGCTCCCAATATGGAGGGATGGGAATTGTTGACAGAAGCAGAGGGACAAAGCAGAGAGGGAAGATTTCAGCTTTGGGGACACCAATGGCAGTGACAGAGGCCATGCTGGCACAGCCATCGGGGTAGAAGAGCCCGAGTTCATGGCTTAGATGGTGCTGGAGAAAAGTGCTATGAGATTTAACTACCTCAGCAAGTATTTCATCCTTCGGGCTGTTCCCCAGTGCTCAGCCCTTGCTGGCCAAGCTGCAGCTGAGAAGTAATTTTCCAGAGCCTGATCCTTTTATGGAGACCCGGGCTGTGGTCTGACCTGTGTACGGGGCCATAAATCAGTTTTGGGTCATGACAGCGGTGGATTAACAGGCTTGGGGGTGTCAAGCTTGAGAGAGAGTTTTATGGGGAGTGGAGAGGCAAAGTCTTGTTGATAGATGACTCGAAACACTCTTCTTCTTGCCAAATTTTGTTCTCAGTCACGCTCCAGAAATGTCTGTTCTTTTGAACCTGGTGGATAGTGTGCACTTAAAAGACAGAGAAATTAAACAGGATGAATCTGCAGAGCATTTACAGCTACTGAATACAAGTGCATTGCCTTCCAGTGATATGGTAGAGAGCACCTCTGAAGGCTTTTTAGGGTTTTTTTTCTTATTTCAGCCCAAAAGAGAAGGGTTGTGTTTCGGAAAACAAACAGAGAGAGAAGAGGATGTCGTTGATATGGATGCAAAGAGAAGGCAGATGTGGGAGACACAGGTCCAAGGCCCGAGGGAGTTTGAACCTCTCTCTCATCTCTAGAAACATGTTCCCGTCACCATGCTACAGGTTAGTCTGGGGTCGGATGCTCATCGTTTTTCTGATGAAGTTGTTACACCTCGGTTATATGCAAGCCAGCAGGGAGGAGAGATGCTCTGTTGGCTGTGCGGGGCTTAGGGGCTTTTGGTCTGTGCTGTAGTAGTGAGCAGTTTCAATGAGCTCTAGGGTATTTTCGGCAGCAAATTTTAAGTGAGCTTGTAAGAGAGAAGCCGCCTTCCCAGATTGCATCCTCTTTCAGCTTAAAATCATTCTATTACTAAACATACATTATTTAAGTGCTGATCAAAGAAACCCCCGTGGCACAGGAACATTATCGATTCCTCTTGTTACGCCTCGCCCTCTTCATAGCCCTCATTGAGCCTACAAAGCCGGCGTGGCCAGGGGATGTTACAGCTCTGGTGTTTGCAAGGGAAAGGTGTTTATCCATCCTTGTGCATGTAAAAACACTTCTTCTGCCTGATGAATCGTTAATCTGAGTTGTGCGTCCTGAGTGAGAAGCTTTCTACCGGGGCAGGAGGACATGGTGGAAGGGAGAGAGGCACACAATAAAGATTTGCCATAACTGGCGGGATCTCGTGTGATTTTTGGAAGTTCAGTGCCATTTCTGACTTGTGATGCCTTTCAGCCTAGCCTGGTTTCAGCTTTGCTGAAGGAAAGTCCTGAAGCTTCTTTGCCAGAGGTACTCAGCGAGCAGCCTGTGCGGCTCGGAGGATGTGGTGACATGACTCTTCCAGCGGTCTTAAAAAAACAAATAAATCTTTCTTGTCATGGACCGTACCTCTAAGGTATGCTAAAGTGAAAAGATGAATAGCTTTTCTAAATGGACGGGATTTTGTATCAGGCCCTGTTTGCAGTGGTCATATGTAAGGACTCAGCATACAGCTCTTGTGCAAAAACTTACTACCCTTTTTTCCAGCAGCAGCAGCAAGAATTCCTTGGAGAATTACCCAGGTTCCAGGCTATACTTCTGTAGCCATGGTAATGTTGTCTGTGGCTAAACTGTTAATATTTGGCATGCTGCATTTTTTGTACTGTAAATGGGATTGTCCGTGCGCTGACGCACGTGTGTCTTCAAGCTCTCTCCCATCAGGCAGACACCTTCAGATTTGACTTTTGGAAAGAGTGCTTCTCTTTCCAATTTCTGTATTTGTTTCAGTATTATCTTTTCACCACTATTATGAAATTGGGTGGGTGTTCCTAATACTTTCCTGATGAAGAAAAAAAAAAAATCCTATTAAGCAACTAGCAGCCTTTCCCCTTAGCTCAGTAATTGGAAGGGGAGGGGGGGTACCTTGCAAGTGCAACCACTGGATGTCCTTTCACAGCAATACTTTTTCTTCTGATGCCTCAGTTCTTTTTAACGTTCGAGTCAGGAGAAGTTGTCAAAATGTAAATTGCGACTAGCATACTTTTCCCTCCCACACAGAGCACATTATTGAGCTGGTTCCTCATGTAGTTGCCTTGCAGGCCTCCTTATTCTACTCGTATGTTTAACACACCTCAGCACTCTCTGTCCATCATTTTGTCTTCTCTTCCTGGAGAACTACAGACAGGAGCATTTTCTTTTGGTATTCGCAGTTCAGAGGGAAATGCTAGCTAGAAATCATATTTAGCTTTAAATGTAGCTGCGTGAGAGTTTCGGTAGAAAGAACATGCTTTCTATGATTCTCATGTTATTTTCTCGTTACAAATTTATGCTGTAGTAGTAAGTCATGCTCATCATGTGTGTTGTAGGACTTTAGTTGCTCTATCTCAGTTAGGGCAGCTGTGAGCTAAATATTTTATCGGAACCAGCAAAATTCTCAAAATCAGGCTGCTGTGTGGGTGCAAGTTGCTCTTTGTGGTTATGTTCTGTTCCTATAAATTCTTCTGAGGTCTGCAAAGTTTTGCCCCAGCCAGTTATGCTATTTTCTCCATCCTAGAGACTGCAAGTAAAGAAAAAAGAAAGAAAAAAAGGAGACAGAGCAGGAAAGAGATAAAGAGAATAAACAAGTTTTGCAATAAAGAGATATTTTGAGCTGGGTATTTCATATTGTTTCTTATTCATCAAACCTGTTCCATGATTTGAGAGGGTTAGCAATGCAATTTGTTCATTTTCTCCAAGGGAGAGGCTGCATTTAATATGTGCTCTCCAGGATCCTCTGTTAAAATATTAGGCAATAAAATCCTTGACTGTTCAGTAGTTGTGGTTATAATTTCCCCCAGGTAGTGGAAACTCTGTAATTTATTGTTGTTTAAGTTTTCCCTTGGTGCAGATCGGGGTGGTTGTAGCAGTGTAAAAAGGCACTTGTTTTTCTCCAAGTGCGTGGAGCTGTTGGTGACCCAGCTCCTCTCCCCGACGAGCTCTGTGCTGCAAAGCCCTCCAGGGTTGCTGACGTGGCATCTGTGAGCAGGAACACCGGTGCAGCCCCAGTTGGATCTGTTGGAACCAACTTGCGACGCTCCCCCTTGGTAACAGCTACGCGTCTGCATGGGCATTGGGTGGTTTTGCAGCATAGAGATAGACACCTCAGTTGGCCTAAACGGGAGAAGTGATTTATGGTGAGCCCAGGTACACTATTGAAAACTGCTCTTTAATACAGACACACCTTTCTTTGGTGACGTACTTTTAATGCAGGCTGGCTAAATTGGCTGGGCCAACCCATATTAAGAACAGGCTTATTTGCCGTGAGCTGTTGGCTCCTCCCAACATGGTATGACCATCTGCACTAATTGACATTGCAGATCTTCACGGCATGAGCTGGGGTAGTCTGAGGTTGTAAACGAGGCATGATTTAGCGGGGGAATGTGAGATCCATTTTTAGACCAGCTGAGAAAGCTGGAAAAAGCAGGCGGGCTTGGAGCTGTGGATGGGCTGGCTGAAGCTTGCTGCCTTCTAGTTGGAGTTTTGCGAGCGCAGGCAGCACCTTCGTTCGAAAGGAGGGAGCTCAACCTGGCAGCTGCCTGCAGATGGGCAGCGGCGGTGCCCGGGGTCTCCTCTTGCGAGTGTCCTTTGCAGCGCCTCGCTGTTGCACAGGTCTGACCTGCTTTTTCTCCTTGGTGGACTGTAGCCCTCAAGCGTATAAGGTGAAAAAATGTTTAAAGATGCGATGGTTCAGAAACCTGAGAGGAAGATGATAGGAGTAACTCATTTGTTATCATTTTTTAAAAAAATCTTAGAGTTTTCAGCCACTGTTGTGAATTCTGAGTGTGGGGAGTTAACACGGCTGCTGACACTAGAGAAGGAGGCAGAGGGACACCTCCACCCTTTGGGGGGAGCATCGCTAGGGTGCGAGCGCACCAGCATCCCCGGGCTAAACACAGCCTTCCTGAATATGCCACTAAGTCGGCTTTGCTTTATAGGTCCAGATCAGGAGAGGTGTCAATGCCTTTGATCTGGAAAGAATTTAGCACCTGAGACCATGTTTCAGCCTGGGTGAGGGCTCGTGGAGCAAGAGGTGGCTGATCCCCTGTGCTGCAGGTGACAACACCAGGCAGCGTTAGAAAACACAGGTCTTAGCGACTTCTGGGGCAGTGGAAGGTAAAAAAAAAGGTAACTGGTTCTTCTGGCAGCCCTTGCCTCAAATGCTTCAGCGCTGGAGCAGCAGAGACAAAGTGTTAACTTCATCCCTGGTGCAATGCTACTGAAATAAAAGTTACGCCATGAAGAAACTCACCTTGCATCAGCCTGCTCTGCACCACCGCCGACAGCGCTCTGTATTTTATTAGATGCTGGACTATGAAGCTATTAGCAAAAGGAAAAAAACAGGAAACTAGTGGTAAACAAACATAAGCTGCTATCAATGAGCATCTAATTTCTACCATTGTCTCTTCCTGCCCTTGCGGATCACACTCCCACAGAGAGGAACTCGCATTGTTTCCTCCTGTTATGTGAATTTTGTAATTCACTGCGTACAAATGTCGATGCCAGATACCCTGAGGAAGAAGCCCGTGGTGTTGAATCAGTAGTGCAAGAATGCGTTTGGTGGCTTCTTTTCTGTCTAGAGTCTAAAATGCAAAGCATCCGGCAAATTATGTGTTACTGGAGATGATAAGATATCATCAGTCTGTGCATCAAAAAAGTCTGAAAATGGAAGAAACTGATCCCTGGGGGAAGCCCGTGAAAGTGAAAGCACCCCAAATGTGAAGGGTGAGAACATGAATACTTTCATTTGTGCAGCACAGAATACCTTCACAATCACAAGCCCGTGCTGTTCCGGACCCCGTCCCAGCTGATTGCAGTGCCATTTAAAAGCACCCGTCTCTTTCCATCCATGGTGGGGACAGCCAGATCCCCAACTGCCCAGAGCCAGGCGGGTACCGGGGTGTAGGAGGGGGGATGGTGCTCACCACAGGGGACTGTCAAGCCGTGCTTCCTGGGGATGCTGCCACACTGCAGTCCTCAGCACCCGCTCTCCTTCCTTCCCTCTTTTCTTGGTTTTGGCCCCCGGTGTTGTCCTAGCATGCCATGCCCACCCAAGGTATCTGAGTCCTTGTTAAACCAGCACAGATATTTGGGGAAAATTTGTTAGGGATGTGGCAGCTGGAGAACCTTGCGCTTCAGGTTTACTTGGGTAAGAAAGTTTGGGGTGCAGGAAGGGAGAAAGGCAAACATTTGCTCTCTGCCTTTTTTCTTTGGCTGGAAGGAATGATTTTATTTGAGATGATTTATTTTTTTTAAATTAAAGCCTCTGTGAAGTAATATTGCATCTTCAAAACAAACTGCTGAACTCAACTGCTTTTACCAAACACATGCAAAATTTTTCCCTCAGGATCCTTAGAGGCCCTGGAGTGCCTGCCTTGCAAAACCTGGGGCGGCGAACAGAGTCGCTCGAGGATGATCTCCATAGGATACCTTTAAACAGTGTGCTTATGTGTATTTATAAATATATGTATACATTTAACACATAAAATTCTCTTTTAGTATGCTACTGCATACAGTAAGCAGAAAGAAAAATAATGCAGAACCAAGGTATCGAAAGAGACGCTGCCCAGCTGGTAAACTGAAAAAGAAAAAAACCTCTAAAAGGCACGGACACAAGCAGGTTTTATCATCGGCTTTCTCTTACCGCTTAATACACGTGGTTATTTCTTTGTGATCATTTCAGATGCCTCAGGAACAGTACGCGCACCGGAGCACCATGCACACCTCGGAGGGACCCCAGGTATACAAAGTGGGGATTTATGGCTGGAGGAAGAGATGCCTCTATTTCTTTGTGCTGCTCCTAATGATTTTAATCCTGGTGAACCTTGCTATGACCATCTGGATTCTGAAGGTTATGAACTTCACAATTGTAAGTAGGGGTTACTCTGAAAGGTCTGGGGAAGATGAGGGAGGGTGATGGTCTTTCCTCTGAGTGTGAATTCATATAGAGCTTCGATAATGGGGTGTTTTAGTTGCCACGGATAGCTGTTACTACAGGGAGCAACAAATTTACCCAATGATCCTCTTTTTCTGCTGGAAATGTCTGCAGTATTGCCAAGCTGCGGAGTCAGCTCAGCGTTGCAAATCGTGTTCCTCTTACCTGCTGTATATATACATGTACGCATGTAAACAATGTACACCACCCTCCCCTAATTTGAATTATGAAGTGTTTTAAAATTAATGAAATAGGTTATTTTGAACGGGGGTGTGGGAATGGGTTTGGGCCTTTCTCTTACACTTTTTCTGCTTTTCTCCATGACTGGGAAGTTGAGAAGCTTGAGCTGCCTTTTTCTTAGGGAAAATTCATGTTGTTCTATAATGACGTGGTTCCAGAAGCTTTGTGAAAAAAAAAAAAAAAAATTCCAGAATGGCTCTCCGGGTGTCATATTTAGGTGGAGCATATCCTTATCCTCGTAGTGCCATGGTTGGTGCACATCAGTCCTGCCACTGATGTGGCAAGCACTCCCTTGCTGCATAGACCTCCTGGCCAGGCTTAGCTTCCCAGAAGCCCCTAGAAAAATGTTGGCTGGGCAGCTGTACTGGGAGGTAGATTGCACTGGGGCAGATGGTGCCTTCTGGGCATGGAGCACTCTGTGCATCACAGGAATTCTCTTCAAACACTTTTGGAGATCTTAAGGGGTGCCTTGACCTTGAATTACCTCTTTACAGGGTGAGCTTCACCTCTCCTGCTCAAACACATTGAGAGTCAGGACATGATGAAGGAGGCACACCCCACTTCCAGGGCTAGTGAGCCTTTCTGTGGTAGGTCCTAGTTTTTCAGTAGATAATTTGGCCAAGCAGAGTGACAATTAAATGATTGGTCCCCTCTTCTTCAAAGCAGTCATTGCCACCTTGGTCAGATGGAGTTATTTTAAGATCATTTGAGTCTTCAGGAGAAACTGAGTTTGAGGCTTTAATCCTGGATTTACTTCATGAGAGAGCTGTTAAGGCTAAATTCCCCTAGACACTTTCAAGGACTTTCCCAGCCAGGCTCTGATGTGAGCAGCGTGTTTGAAGTCTCCTGGCATTTCTTTCTCTGCTTTGGTCTTGTGAAGCCCTGAACAGCTGTGTCCAACGTTATGTCATTAATGGGCCATGAGAAGTTGAGTAAACAATCTCTGACTTGCTGTATCCAGCAGACAAAATGCTGTGTCGGGGGGACATGTAGCATTCATTTTCTCTAACCAGGATGCTGTCAAGGTGCAGAAGATTGCAATGCATATGTGCTTAGGGAGCGAGCAATTATAAAGCACTAATCCACAAAAAGCTCCTGTGAGTGGGTGAAGAGTGAGCCAAACTGGAGCAATTAATGCTTAACCAGACCAGTTATTTAATCTTGTGAAATTGATGCCGTTTTGAGACACATTTCATGCTGAATCATGGTCTTTAGATTAATGTAGTTGAAAAACATATTTCTGAGGTGATGGAAGACTTGGCCATATGCTCTTCATACAGGCAGTGGTATGGGTATCAGCCCAAGAACAAAATAATAGGGTTTCAGATTCTCACTTTTCAGGAATGCAACTTTCTTTCTTTAGAATAACATTACTTTGCTATGTCAGTCCCATGCTTTCTGCTATTTGGCGGTGGTGGTCAGTCAGCTCTCTACAAGTTGCTTGGGAAGGCAGGTGAAGTTCTTTGCTCCTTTCTCTCTCACTGCCCTCTCCTGATGCATTGCATTCCACAGGCCATTTGCTGAAGGGTCATCTCCCAGGAATACGTACAGAAACTTCCCCCTTCTAGCAGCTCTCTCCACCCCGCTAGGATACACGCTTTTCTGGGGGGATGCACTGATCTTCAAGCTCCTGTCTGATTCTGTTTCCTTAAATAGTCACTTGCCCTCTGATTCACTGTGTATTTTTATGTGGTTTTAGTTAATTCGTATCTTCTAATGTTAGTAAGGGATGAACAGCATTTGGTGATAAAAACACAGACAGTAGCACTGAATCCTGCAGCGGGAACTGCTTTGTGGCTATAGGTATGACCACGCTCATCAGGGTGTGTGTCTCTGACACAGCCAATTGGACATAAATGTGAGAACAGAGCATGTAAAATGTGATCCGTGCCCTGATATGCACCCTTTCATCTCCTGGTCTCCTGCTGCTCCTGCAGCCTAGCCAGCTGCTTCAGATCCTGCTCTGCAATCCCTCCTGCACCATTCCCTGGGGCTGAGAAAACTACTTTGCTAAGTGAGTTTTTAGAGGCAGACTTTTATCTCTATGTAACAATTGTAGGGAAATTCTCAAATGAGGAGATGCAAATATGGAAAAAAATCTTTAATTTGTTCCTGTTCTGATAAGAGGAGCTGAGAGTCCTTCTGGGGCGGGGGAATGGTTCGAGTAGTCTGTAAGCAAAGGCTGCTGCTCAGCGGAACTGAGTTACCCCGGTGCTTGCAGAGCAAAAAAAGGAGAGGAAAGTTTGTCGTTTTTTTCTTGTGGAAAATGTAGTATCTTCGGTATCTTCCCACCCCTGAGCTCTCCTCCCAGCACCCGAGTCTGTTCAACTCCACAGGACAGTCCTGGCACTTAGCAGAATTTAATGAGTGCTCGTTATAGCCAGTAAGTGCTCACAGTATCCTGTGTTCTAAATGCTGATAATGGGGAGTGGAGAAGGGAGGAGGAGATGAAGCAAGACAATCTCAGGGAAAAAAATAACACCTTCTCATGCACGTTGCAGCAGCAGCCATCCGCTCCGCTTCCATGTCAAGCCCTGAACTGCCTTTCTCTCCCTCCAGCCCTGCTGGCTCCTCCCCCAGAGGACAACTCCTGTAAAATCAAACTGTAAGCTTCCAATCCATGGCTTTTAGTAAGCAATGCATCACTAATTTATTCTAGGTTTTGCTTTTATCTGAACGTTCAAGGCTTAAACAAATTTGTGTGGGGCTACTGCTTTTTACACGGGGCTGTCAGAGCAGTGTCACGTTTGTGTGGGGCTGGTTGGTCACTGTCCAGTCTATCCTCTGGCACAGTCATTCACAGTCATGTAGTATTTGATCCTCGAGTTGTTTTAAATGCCTTTATCAGGCACAGGCCATATGAAAAACAGTCCTGGAGGTGACCTCAAATATCATCTGCCTGTCCCACAGCTGATTCCCATAATAAGGTCCATTTATCCCGTTCATTTAGATCCGTGCCGTGCTGCTCCGGGTCTGCGGTAAGCTCTGTGACCACGCATGGTTGCTACCTCTAAACCTTAGTTTGATTTTTAAGCCAAACCACGGAATGAATCTGGATCAAAGCCACCCATTTGGGTTAAAACCCAAATGCACCCTGAAGGTGGCCTAACCTAATTGAGGTAAAAACCACCATCCAGCACTCAGCTTGCCGATGATGTGTAGGTAAAGGGTACTCCATTCAGATCTTGGACAAGCCTGGTAGACGCACGTGGTTTGTACATATTGGGTTTGGGGAGAAAAAAACGTAATGCCTGCGGGCTGCGTATGTGAGTCGGCGGCTCAGTCTGCAGGTCCAGCACAGCCCGGGCTGTGTCCCGCTGTCATGCCTGCGTGGTGGAGGGCTCTACCTCCAGCTGGGCAGAGCTCAGCTGAGGCTGGCGCAGCCCCTGCAAGCGTTCGTAAGTGCCAATCTAATTGCAAGGCTGGAACCGGAGCTCTTAACGACCTTCCTCTTCATGGTCCACCCGCATTTGCATCCAGTGACGTAGCTCTTTAAGCAGTAGGGTTGCCCGTGACCATGTATGTAGGCACATGCATCTGTTATGCTGTATGCCTACGGTGTGCTGGGGAGTCTCTATTTCGGGTGTTACTAGTGAGCTTAAACCAGTTTTAAAAGCTTCCTCTTGTGTTGGTTTCTGCATATTACAACAAAAGGTGTGCTTACATTAACACAGCAAAACAATATCCTTATTCTAAACAGTACAAGGCTCAGAAGGCTCAGGTAATGGGCAATGACGGTGCATTGACCTCTTTCCACAAGAGTAGCCTACAATGCCCGATATTTTAAACAGTGTTAGGAGTCCAAAGCATTATCTATTAGTATGCCTTTATAGCCTCTTAGGCAGCAGGAGGACCTCGAAACAGGAGAGACCACAACTGTCCTGTTGTGGCTGCATTTAAATGGCAAATGTCCATCTACTTGTCTGCCTGTCAAGCCACTGAGGACCCTTTGCTTTTCCTTTGCCCTTCCCCGGTGTTTCTATCCACAGTTGCCTGTTTGCATGTTTTGGATTGTATGCTCTTTGGGACAGAAGCTGTTTGCATACAGCATCTTGTAATCCTATATATTGGCAGGTTCTACTAGACTGTAAACAATAATAAATGGAAAATAATATTTTTCCCCTAATCAGCTTGCAAAGCTTGAAATTCCTGGGGAACTGTCTTCTAAGAATCACCCAAAGCGAAGGCTCCAGAATAGTCTTTGTAAGGAAAATACTCTGCAACTTTGGTATTCAGGAGGCCCTTCACGAGCCTAACTTCACATCTTCCTCTGAGCCAGGAGAGCATGTGCCGCTTCCAGGTCTGTGCAAATCCACGCGGACTGCTTGTGCCACCTATGTGTGCACTTTCGAGGAAATGCAATGTGGAAATGGGCAGGCAATGACCTGCCTCGTTCCATCCTCCTTAGGGTGCAGAGAGAGGGAGGGGGATCTTCCCCTCCTGGCCTGGTCAGGCTGAGGTTGGGGTGCTCCTTAACCACAGCAATGCAAACTCTGTGTTCTCCTTCCAGAACCGCTCAAGGTTTTTTGAAGGTTTGGGTCCTTAGCATGAGGTTCAGCCATATGTCATGATTCCAGTTGAGCAGGAACAAATGACTACAGTTGTTCAGATTTTTTCCTTTTTTTCTGCAGGCTGCATTCAGAGCTGAAGGGGTATGTTTTAGCGTCGTTGAATGAAATGTTAGCAATTTAGAGAGAAAAAAATGCTGCTGTAGGTGGCACAAATGCTAAATATCATTATTATCTTGCTTTCTTTATTAAAAGTTGATAAGAAAAATGAGCTTTTAAAATTTGGTTATGAACAGTTATTTCCAATACAATTACTCCCTCTTGTGTGTAAACTACCTGCCACATTTTAATTACAGGAAAACAGTAGGGTAATAACACAGCAGTAAAGATGGATTAGAGTTAGGGAAGCTCATTGCCCTAACAGGCAGGATTCTTTTATTAATGATTTAAAGCAACAGACTTTGTTCTACATTTTTTTTTAAATTAAGAATGGCCTCAGAATAAAATGACTGTGCAGTTTATAGTCCCTTTTCATGATTTCTCTGGGGTCTCTTTAGGTGCAATGGTAAGGCCAACGTGGCAAAGAAATCTGATCTGCTTTTCAGCTTCTGCTTTGTAGTGCAACTGTAATCAGTCAGCTAAAATTGTTTAGAGTTAGAATGAATGTTACTCTATCCTAATAGAGGAAAGAGTGAAGGGGTTTTTTTTCCTCTCTCCCTCACACACACGCATACAAAATTGTGTACTTTTCCATCCTAATTCACACTGCTCTTTTTATAAAGCAAGTAATTGTTTTGAGACTGCTTGC
Source organism: Burhinus oedicnemus (assembly GCA_008921705.1). Lineage (NCBI taxonomy): Eukaryota > Metazoa > Chordata > Aves > Charadriiformes > Burhinidae > Burhinus > Burhinus oedicnemus. Next base: position 489,159 of record VFFE01006198.1, read on the forward strand.
ATGACCCAAGAGCTTTGTATATTTCCCTTCTTTCCTCATTTCACGTGGACTGCATCTTCTGATATAAAGATGTTAATCTTGTAGAGGTCTGACAACACCAGCAATGCTGTGAGTGACTGTTCTGTTAAGTGAAGAAGTTTCTACGGGTGAAATCCTTACCCTCTGGAATTTGGTACGAATCTTGGCATTGACATCAGTGGATCAAGCCCGTCACCATAATGCTTTTTATTTGCAGGTTTTTACACTAAATTCTAATTTCCTTCCTCCTGAATTGAGGAAAAAAAAAGTTATGCTTTTCTTTTACTCTTTTCAGAGGTCTGAATTTCATTCCTAGAGAGTTTCTGTTTCTGTATGAAAAGCAATTGGGATTCCTTATCTTTTTAAAAGGTATATATATAGTACTTTTTTGCCTTCACTCCTTTGGAGTTTAGAATAATATAGTCACTTTTAATAGGATATTGCATGATGTGATTACAAGTTTTACCCCTTTATTGTTGCATCCTCCAGAGTGTCAAGCATTTGGTACTGATGGCTTGCTGAGTTCCGTACGCATCAGTTTCTTCTAGTGCTACACCTCTGAAAACTCAGTCGCTGATAGTATTTCATTTTTGTTATCCTAATACCACATTTTCTCAGCCAGCATAAGCACATAAGGCTTTCATCTTCCTTGTTACCAAAAAGTGATGAAAGGACTCCATATTTTTACCTCACTGTCTCTACTCTCTGCTGAAGCATTGTGTTTTCAGAGGCCTGCCGTGGCATTGAATATGCTTACAGGTATGTCACGGGAGCAAAAAGAAATAGTGAAATAGTAAATCTTCCACTAGTACCACTAAACCAAGCTGGATATGCTGCACTGCAATCGTTTCAGTAATTCTTTATTTTTATTCTTTGACTACTGCACAAGGCAGTCTGTGGTGTGCAGTGTTACAATGGCAGATGGCCCTTTTCCCTCAAATATTTTGGGTTGGGTTTCGTGGAGAACTGAGGCTTACGTGATTGTGCTTCCATCTCGATGGACAGGCTTCCAGCTCTCACTTCTTAATGGTTTCTAAGCCACTGTTCATACTCAAGCCATCTGAACAAAATTACGTGTCCAGGAGACAGGAATATCTCAAACATTTAATTTCTGTACTTTTCAGAGGCAGAAGAAAGCAATCTTATTCATTAGTATCCCTACTGTGGAAGAAGCTGCTGCATAAGCTCTGTACTTACTACTCACCCGGAGTGAGAGATATTATAAATGTCTCCATACCAGAAGAAGCTTTTATTGGCGCTGTTTTCCTACCAGACACCTGAGAGTTTAGCCCTGAAATCCAGATAGCCAGCATCTCTCGGGTAGTAGTACTGATTTGAAGGAAGCTGTTGGAAACTCAGCAGCACCCCGCTCCTCATGCTTGCAGCTCAACGCATGCATACAGGCAAAACTTCATCGGGCAGATTTGCTGTATGGGCCATGCTGTCGAGCCTCAATAGCTGGTATCCTGTGTATCTCCACAGCAGGAAAATATATCACTGCATTAAAAATACATTATGGCTTTGTTTGGTCCCTCCAAGAACAGAGGGACAAAAATAGATGGAGGAAGAAGGAGAGTCGCAGGGCTCCGGGTGGTTTGTGATGTGAGGTTGAGCATTTGGTCTCTGGCATAATAACGCTTCGTTTCCAGGCATTTCTGCCTGTGAACAGGGTGTCCCGCCTGCTGCTGCCCCACGTCCCCGCCGTGCTGTGGGGAGCGCGATGGGAAGCTTTATCAGACCAGGAGGAGCTGCTCCACAGTGCGATAGCAGCAGGACCCGGCGAATGGCGAGGAGGGCATGGGTGGGCTGTGCGGGGGGGTGAGTCATAAACTCTTGATCCCAGATCCCGCCTTCTGCCACCTCCCTCCACAGGGGATTGTTCTCAGCTTCTCTTTCATCTGAAGAAATAAGATATTTCACATTAGCATTCGTCTCAGTGCCAACAAAAGATCTTCAGACTAGCAGTTCTGAAGCAGAGGGAGATTTGTCTCTTAGAGAACATGTAAAAGGTATTATTATAAATGTGCAAAAGAACAAAAACAAGCTCGCTGCTAAAATGCCGATAATCAGTTAGTCCCCTGAATAGCTTACAATCTGATCCCTCCCCATATTCTCAGAGTACAGTGGGAGAAATGATTTAATTTGGGAATCCGCACAGAAATGATGTGCCAAGCTGAGCCGTAGAGTAAGTTTTCCGCTGCTCTTTCTCTTGTTCCTTGCGCTTTTTTTTCCCTTCTGAGCTTTCTGACATCCCTCCTGAACTCTCTGCATGGCAGGGGGCAGTGACCTTCTCAGCTTTGAAAACCTGGCAGCCATTGCTGTAACAAAAATATAATTCTTCTGAAGCATCTCTTCTGCGTGGTTGCCCGAAGGCTGAGGTGCTGCTTGGAGCAGCCTCCATGCCTCTTTCAACTCATCCTGGAACTGCAAAGCCATCAGCTTTTCAGAAAGCTGCTTCTTAAAACGTTTCTTGGCGTTTGGTCCTGAATCCCCTGCTGTTTTGCATCTTGGGTTGTGGCATAATCCATGGAAAGGGGACAGAGGAAGCGGCTCTCTCACACTGTAAATGACTGTGCAAAGTGCAAAGTCCTGAGCAGCAGAAACCTTCACCTTCGTTGGGTGAAGCCTCAGCTTGCGGGCTGACTGCTGCCCGTTAGCTCTGATAGGTTGTGTTTGGCTAAACAAAAGGAGTAAGAAAAAAGTGGCATATTCTCTCTGCAGTCGTATGCATTTACCTTCTGTAATTGTCAGAACCTGCTCTAAAGACCGACGGTTTTGAGGACAGAACTACAGACCTGTGGTTGTGTGGAGTCTGTCTTTCCCCTCCCCTCCTGCAGACGCTGTATTATCTCTTCTCTGCTTATACGCTACCGTACCTGATTTGATAGATGTGTTTAAAATACTTGCTGCCATTTCATGTGCCTGTTCTTCCACAGCTCTGCTAAGGAGAGGAGCTTGAATACACCATCTGAATTCATCATAGCTTGCGTTTTAGTTCTCGTCATTTCCACTTCAATTATCTCTTCCCCGTTACCCGTCCTGCCTTCGCTGCCGTGGTCAACGTAAGATGGACTGAGGTAATTATTTGTACTGAGGCCCGAGTTTCTATGGGACTACACTCCAGTACACTTGCGTGAAGGACAACCTGTTAACACTGAAATGATGTGGTTGCAGACAGATTTATGGAAGAGGAATAGATTTACACAGGTAATTCAGCCTTGACCTCTTGAGTTCTCATTACTTTGTGTCCGCCCAGCACTGCTGCCCACCTCTTTTATCTTTAAATGAGATCCAGTAACTAATAGTGAAATTATGGCAATGTGCTATATGAAATTTGTGATTATTTGCATTTAATTAAAGGCTTCGCTTGAGAAAAAGAAGGGCAGCTTAACCTCAGAGAAGCCTCTGCGTCTCCAGTAATTGCTTCTAATTGAAGTCTTTAGAGTTTCCACCCCACCACAGGAAAAAGAAAAAAAATCCCCAAACCTGAAAAGTTTACTCCCACACATGGGGTCCCGGAAAATTTTTTTATCCTTAGCCAATTAAGGTGACTGAGAGTCCTCATAAATGATTCTTCAGTGTGGTTTAACCAGCTAAAACTAAAGTTTAATTACTCAGAAGCCTAGTTTGTGGTGTGTTTATGAGAAGCCCATCCTCCTGACCTGGCCATGCTGTGTGACAGTGTCCCCCGCAGAGGGGCACAGGGCATGCAGGTGCACGTTTCTTGCCTAAGTTCTCCTGATGGTTTCATTTCCATCACAGGTTTCTGGCTTTGTACAGTTCTTCTTGACTTCCAATGGTACTTTGGTTATTTTAGAAAAAAAATTACAAGCCTTTTGGCTTAGCGTGTCCTGCGAAGCACAGGAGAGGAGCCCTGCCAGCCGGAGGTGTGTGGGGCTGAGCACTGGCACTGCCTCTGGGGTTGGAAACATCTCGGACATCTCCCTGTACAGGGCTCCAAGGCCACGGGCTTAGTCTTTGTTGCTGCAAGAAGTGGATCTTTCTCATGACAAACTGTTAATAGTTTGGCAGTTGGTGTTGACATGGGAATATGGGCTTGGGCAACATTTTCAAGGATGCTTGCCAACGCCTTGCCCCGGTAATCCTGGTGCATGGAGTGTGCCCCTAAAGCAGCCATGACCTTTTACAAACCACCCGTTTGTGGCACGGGTGGTAGGAACCAGCCCTGCTCCTCTTGCCAAGGTGCCCGTTTGGTGCAGAGAGAGGAGCTGTGGCCGGAGGGCTGTGATGGGACCGGCGGGTGCCATGTCTGGGGAGGAGCGCAGCACTTCGCGTTAAAGCCACCACCTCAGACTCAAGCGTGCGGCACTTCAATTACACATTCTACCTAATTGCGACTATCAGCATTTCCGTGCCGCTTCTGGCAGCACAGTCACTCCGATTGCACCCTTCGGCTCTATTAAAATCCCTCCTCGTATTACGCATCTGAAAACAGGCATGACAAAAATAAAAGTGTGTATGTTGTAGCAGCAGACATGGCCATTTTCTACTGTTTATTGTCTCCACTGAAGATACGGATGTTGAAAAACATGAGAGTGTTCTGCTTTCCTGTGTTCTTGAATTGTTCATTAATGCCTTCTATCACACAAGTCAGCAGAAATATACATGCAATTTCTGCTTTTTATTATCCCGAAGGTTCTTTTTAGTGTACGCTGAAACATGTAAAATGTCTAGACAGACTGAAATCTTTCCAAGTGACCTCTTGAAGGGCTACAGGTGAGTTAGAAATGGAAATATTGTTTGTCAGCAGCAGATTGGGCATATTTTTTGAAGTTGCAGCTACAGTGAAATACGTGAAAACACGTGTGACCTGCCTCTGTTATTTCTTAGCCAGCAAACACACTTGGCAAAGTGCATCTCTGCATTTTAGAAAGTGCTTTAATTCTGTATGCAGAGCCCTGAAATACTTGTCTTTCGTGTAGGTGCAAGTCATATAGACGTGTGTAGGTGCTGATTTTGATTCAGATTATTTAGTAGGGTGGTATTGTTTCTGACAACAAATATTTAATCTTTCAAAACAAGACATTAAAGAATTTTGTTCTGGGAAAGTAGGAAATCAAATGCCTTTTACAGTCTTTACTTCCCCTGCGTGCTAGAAAGGGAATTCCTGCTAATAATATATTTGTGCACACCAACCACTTCTGAATCAAGCACTTATTTACGGAGAGATGTCATCAACAGAGGCTGATAGGTTTGCAGCAAAGCCCTGGATCTTGTGAAGGGGAGGAGCTTTTACACATTCAGGACTGAAATAAGAGTTCTCTGTGTGGGGAGACCGAGGCCAGCGAAGGGCCCAGTGTCACCGTTGTGCTTCCGATGTCGGGAGCCCTGCGAGGCAGCGGGAGCCGGGGCGCCCTGTGCTCCCTCGCCCGCCGGAGCAGCACCGTGGTCATGTTTCCCATCCTCCCAGGTACCAGTCAGAGCAACTCACTGTAACTCATAAGAAATCTGCACTCACCGCCAAAATGAAAGGCATTAAAATATTCCCGTATAGGAGCAGTCTGCATGAGGGAAGGGCCTCACACTTTGGGGGAAAATCTGTTCCGCAGGTGGGGTCAGAGCCTGGAGCTGGGAAGGCAATTAATTCCCTTTGGCCAGTAGAGTATGCTAAATAAACATGGAGTAGCCAGTTGCTTGATGCATGACTCAGTTCTGCTCTTACAGGGATGTAAATCCATGGCATCGCTTCTGGGTTGCGCAGGTATACATGAGAGAAGAACAGGCTGGCAGCGTACAGCTCCAGAGGGCAGGCTGCAAAGGACAGCGTTTTAAACTTTGAAATATGGACAATATCTGGGCAATTGGAAAGAAGAGTGTGTCCTGGTTTGGGGGTTTTGGGTTTCCCTCCCCCGCCCCCCATAGGGAACAATGGAGACTGTTGCTTTGGGTTGATAATAATCTATGGGGTGACACATTAAATGGATTTCACTCACCTATTAGGTTTGTCAGTTTAAAACAAATACATAGATGCTGTGAGAATTTATGCAGTACAAAACACAGACAAGGACCCAAGAGAGCTCTGCGGACAGAAATAGCTGGAAACAACTACAGATCTGTGCTCTGAAGTCTTACAGAAGCAGGCTCCCAGCTTCGGAAACATGGCAGAGGAACCTGGAAACGGTGGACAATTATACATGAACCCCAGTAAACGAGAGTAAGCGGTTCTGTTTTACTCATTTCTTTCTTTCCTTTTACTCATTTCATGTTTTCCTGTTCTTGAAATTAATCCATCCAATAAGAAATGTGAAATTAAATGGCTAAATCCACTGCTCAGTCACAGTTATAACTGATGTTCATATTGGATGAGCTGGCTGAAATGCTTACTCAAAACAAGTGTAGAGAGATGATGAGATTCAGGGTGGGGAAATGACCACCATTCATCCAAAATGTTTTCAGTAGCAGCACCGGGAAGGGAATACACGGGTGCAATCTGTAGTTCTTGGTTTTGTTTTAAAGGTCTCTAATGAGCCATGTGTGTGATGCATTTCACCCTGGGAAATCCCACTGAAATCTGGCACTTGGATTTCATTTCTTGTGCTGCTATATTTAGAGCAGAAAGCAGATCTCCCAGCTTGACTCCTTCTGGCTTATAGAAGCCCTGTGAATTGTCTTAGTAATATACACTAATCGGTTACCAAAGCTGCCAGCCCCCATGAAAATCCTTTAAAATGATAAAAAGTGGAAGCAGAGCAGTTGCCCATACTTTCAGGCTGCAGTCACGCGGCAGCAGCAGGTCGTCGTGTCTGTGCTCTGGGGATGAGGGACGGATCACCTCGATGGATACGGTGTGGTCTTTGTTACTGTGGCATGTTGCTCGATCACTATTTTTCTGCGCTTCCGTTTTTACCCTATGGATAAGCAGTCCGATCAGAGGTGTCTCCATAGAGTTTTAATGAGTAAATTAGAGTTTTTAAAAATTTGCAATCAGTGGTAGTCTCAGAGTGGGCATGTTCCTTCCTCACTGTCCATCCGTGTTTGCTAGTAAAAGTAACAGGAGGTCTGATGTATTTATTATTAATAAGTTCCCATCTTTCTTGACCTTAGGTCCATTAAAAATCATTCACAGCCATGCCAAGTCAGGCACTCAATATGATCTTGTTATAATCAAAGGAGCAAACCTTCTTTTTCAATACAATACTTCTCCTGTGCTGACACCTGCCAGCCCAGCAGTACCCAGTTTGCTGCAGTCAAAGTGCCAGGACGGTCCATGCTGTGTGTTAAAGAAATGTTGTGGCGTGGATGTTTAAATTATGGGGAGGGGAAAGAGGTAATACGTATCACTGTTTGCAGTGTAATGTGAGAATACGGTGTTTTTATATTCGGGTATTTTGAGATGTAGTTCAGGTATTTTGTTCCCTTTCCGTGCTTATCTGTATAGGAAAAAAAAAAAAATCTTTAAAACTTAAGAGCAATGAAATCACTACGGCTCAGTAGAAATGACATTCAAAATCTACTAAATTAAGCAGAGAACATGTCCATCCTAGCAGCTTTTTGTTATCTTTCACAGTTGTTTGATAGGGATGTAATTTTCTGTAATCACTCAGAAAGATGGCTGGATATCTTTTCTATTACATTCTGAAGGACTTGAACCTTTTCTGGCTTACCTTTGCTATTTTTCATGTTTATATACAACAGTATAATGCATCAGCATTTTTATATGTTTCCCATATAAAAATGAGCCGTGCTTATAAAGGCTGTCAGACTTTCTATTCCACAGAATAACTGGAGCATCACTGTAAGTTGACACCAGCCTAAAAATCACATATAGATGCTGAAATGTCTTATTTTATGGCCCTGTTGCTATTTAATAGCTAAGCTGTGCCCTTTTCTTAATTTACTGTTGCTACCCAGAAGCACGTTAGTGTTGGGGGATGCTGCTGCAGAGGTCCCAGGGTAGCTCTCTTGCTTTCGTGGGTGCCCTGAAGTCAGTGAAGCCACATGTTGGCTAAGGAACTGGCCAAGCTGCGATAATTAACTGGTGAGTTCGAAATGGTAAGGAGACCACTCTGCAGTGCTTTAACCTTCTTTCAGCAGGTTTCTTCTACCAGGGATTGGAATAGAAAATGATTACTTTTTGCTCTCTCCTCTGTATTTAGCCTCAGGAGGTTTCTGATAGGTTTTGGCTATTAAAGACAGCAGTAAATGCATAGCTGGAAGCTATCTGGCATGCATAACCTTAAGCTGTTTAGGAGATCAGGAAAGCTGAATGGATTTTTTCCTTTTTTTTTTGTTTTTTGGGGGGCTTTTTAGTTGGTGTGGGTTTGTTTTTTTTGTTTTTTTTTTGTGTAAGAGAAGAGCTAGAAGAGCAGAAGGCACTGCCTGCCTTTCAGGTGAATTCCACTCAGGATGATAAATTACGTCTGAACTGAACCAAAATGTTCCTAATGGCCCTAGTCAAAAGGCCTATTACAGGATGTCTAACTCACTTAAATTCCTCTCTGCTTTAAATCGTTAATGATTAAGTATTTTAGGGCTAAAGCAATATGCACTTAAAGGGCACTTTGCTTTAAGGTTAGCCAAACTTAAAAATGAGCACCTGAACTGAGGTGTACAGGCTCGCTCAAGTGACCTTCTTCTGGCGGTGGAATCAGGATATTGTCTCTACAGGTGGGTAATTTTGTGGGGATATTTGCAGGACACCAGGAAGGTTTACGGAAAAGGAAGCAGAGGAACATTTTGGAGCAGAGAGAAACAGCAGCTTTGGCTTGCCCTGGTGGTTTTTAAATCACACTTCTGATATTGCAGAGAGAAAGTTTATTTGTCTTCCATTATGACATTTGGAGAAATAAACCATACGGTGACACAAAGGACATTTTCCCAAAGGAGCAGCTGGTAGGTTGTAAGTCACCAGTCCTGTACTGACGACTTGTGCAGTTACTTGCTTTTAAGCGTGGTTTTGCAGCAATGAAGGTGCTAAATCTGTCTAGTAATCACAAAGATTTGGACATCTGTCCAGTTCTGTGCTGCCACCTGCCCAGCTGCTGACCAGTTAGTGATGGCACACGCTTGCCTGTAAGGCTGTGGAAATATGTAGTAGCTACCTGTTCAGCATCGTCAGCTATAGGATCGTCTCAATTTTTTAGATTTTTTATGTCTCCTGACAGTGAATCGCAGAAAATTCCAAGTCACTTTGCACAGTATTGGCACTTACAGGACCTGTGTGCCCACAGCAGCCGTGCTGCTGGGGATATTAATGCCTGCAGGTCCAGTTTTGCTTTCATTAGGCTCATGGATGAGTTTATTGGACTTGAGGTTTGCCTTCCAATCCTTTTCCATGAGTGTCATCTGTATGCTGATTCAGCAATTACACACACTGTCTTCTGCTCAAGCAAAATCAGATGTGACCTTAAGGTCCAGTATCTGCGATCAGACTCACACGCATCTTCCTTCAGTCGGGGCATTGATTCAGGGCCAGCAAGCAACACACACGCAAGCAGATACTGAGCAGAAACACCAGGACTGGCCCCGTAATAAAATGTCTGGGCATGCCTGGTGTGTGCACATAGAAGTGGGTAAGCTCACAGAGAAAGCTGAAAGAGCATGTTTTCTGAAATCTCTAAATTGCTCCTTGTGGTGTACAGATTCCAGGCATCTAGGACCGTAACGCTGCCATCTTCCGTCATTTTTATTGCAGAATAAAGGATATATTCTTTATAAATTTTGAAATACCCATTCTCCTTTGTTTTTTTCCCCTCTTGATGATGCAGCTCCCCACTGGGGATTTTAAGCAAACATTGTTCCCAGCTTGTTTGGGATGCTGTTAATGTGAATTCCTGGCTCAGTGCACTGCAAACGTCTGACTCCTTCAGAATATTTCTATTCCCCGCTGTGTCGCTTCCCCTTTGATATCTGATGAGTCAGCAGGTCTTTAATTGCTGTTCCTCTTAGCTGGTAGTGCTCTCGTTCAATATGTTAAATATTTGATTGCCCCAACTTTTCAGATAGAGTCAGGGCATACACTGGGATGAACAAACTCCTGATGCAAAACCTGTTGCCCCTCCAGGCGGCAAGCTTGGGAGCTCACGGCTTCCCGAGGCTGTGTCTGGGAATTGTCTCCTGGAGCCCCTGGGGGCGGTGGGGTGCAGGCAAGGTGGCTCCAGCTGCTGGGAGGCAAATTCGGATGGCAGCAGCCCTGCTCAGGAAGACTTGCCGTGGGAGGGTCTACCAGTCGCCTGGGAGGCCCCTGCGTGGCCAGGAGGCAAGTGTGGCAGCAGCTCTGCCCTCGGCTGCTCCCAGGACTCCTTTTTGCTCTTTTTAAGGAAGCAACGTAGACATACCCACTGGGATACTCCTGTGCTTGGTGGATTGTGGAGTGTGCCTTCAGGGACTCAGTAAGATGGGATATTATAGCCAATAAAATTATCTTCTTGTAACTTTCCTGAATAGTATGCATGTATTTCATACTCAGTGAGCTGAAATAAGGGCACTTTTTATAGCGCTTTCCAAGTATTTTAAATTAATGTGTTGTGTAGGGACAATCTCGTGTCTTGCATAAGAAAGCCTGGCATCCAGATAAGGCTGTTACTGACACTGCCACCGGGCAGAGTTGGGTCTTCAGCCTTACAAGTGGCTCCTTAAAGAGGAGAAATCCAGTTCAGCATTAACAAACATGCAGTACCTGCCCACAGAAAGCTGAGACTTGCTGGCTGTACATGCCTCTGCGCTTTGGGGAGGTATCTGGTATCTCTCCACGTGGTGCTGTGTAGGAGTGTGCAGACTCTCACATCACGGCAAAGCGTGAACAGTCCCGAGGATCGTTAGCAATGTAGGTTTGAGGCAGTGGCTGCAATGCAGTCTGTGGAGGAGAATATCCCAAATGTACCTCTTTGCACCTGCCTATGGGCTTCATGTTCCTCTGAAGTCTGACCACCTCCCATTTCTAGTGGAGCATGAAGGTGTATTAGGAGTAGTATATAGAGGGACACAGAGGGCAGCGCACACTTAGCACACACGTTCAGTCACTTGTGGGTGGCACTGGGGAGAAGAAAGATCTTGATCAGGATAATGGAGAAATGAAGAGCCCTACAGCCTCACTTTGTTAATCTTATTAGCCTGGTCCTCATGTAAGAGAAGCTGCTGCACTGCACACGCGCGAGCAATGGCATGAAAAAAATTGCCGAAGTTTCCCTCCCACTGAGTCCAAGAGAAGCAATCTCACTCCCACCGAAAGGATGAAATAAATGTAGCTGCTATTAGAGCAGAGCAGTGAACACTGGAACTATCATTTTGTAGAACAGATCTCTTAAATGGACCTTTAGATTAAGAAAAATAGGTGCAGAAAAAAATCTGTCCTGCAGCAAATTTGGCAGTACTGCGGCAGTGAGATGGAGGAACCCTATGAATAGATAAGTGGCATTTTCCCACATTATTCAAAGTGCCCACTTGCTGAACAAGTGGAGCAGAAAGTTCTCGGTGAATGAGGAATGGGGAGAGAACAGTCCATCCGTGTGGAGCCTTGACTTCCGCCAGGCCATTAATATCAGGGATGTTTATGACCTTCCAGTCAAGCAAGGGAGAATAACTCATCAGCAGTCAGGTTCAATCCAGCTAATGTTTCCAAGATTAAAAGCTTACTTGCAGACTGGATCCGATTGCCAATTTTATGGTGAACCCTTTCTGTCGTTATAATTTTCAGTGTCTGGGCCGCTGCAGGTTTCAAGCTCTCTAGCGTAAGTTATGGTGCTATATGCAAAGAGAAAGCTGGCAAGAAATGCGGGAGAGCTTGAAAGTCTTCCTTTGCGTGGAACGATGAAGACAATTCCTGCTATGGTGCCTTGTGACAGCACAAGTTTCGTATCTGGATTCAGCAGATGCCCTCGACATGAGACAGTCACCCTTGTGTCCCTTCAGCCACATGCAGCTCTCCAGGAGCTCAAAGCCAGTGGTCCTGCCTGGACTATGTTACGGGACTGGTGGGGCAGCTGATCAGTGAAGACGACAGTACATGGCCTTCTGGGACCAGATTGGCCATTGTTGCCCTGTAGCACTGCAAGGCTTTATTTTTTGAAGTATGCCACTTACAGATTTGGCCAGTATCTTCATTAATGGAAACCAGTTGATGGTCCAGTCCTGTCCAAGGTAACTGAGCACACAGGGAAAGCCTCGTGTCTGCCAGCTTTAAGTACGGGCCAAAGCTACAGGCTTTTACAGCAGTAATACATACTGTGTTCTAGATTGGAAAATCAGGGAAAGAGTTTGCCACTGTACACAAACATCTCGGTTCTCAAGAGTGGTTTGTAATGGAGGTGGGCTTCCAATCACCTACTCAGTGCCTGTGTCGGGGAAGATTTCCATAGAGCCAGTTTACCTGTCTCCTGTTGATAAAAATAATTGGAATTATTGGACCTTCAAAGCCGTGGAGGAAGTAATGGATGACCAGCTGCACTTCAAATGAAAAAGTAATCTGTGGAATAATTACTGCCAGTCAACCCGAGCCCAGCTGTGAAATATTAATGGGTTGCTTGATCAGTCTATACAGAGCTCTCAATCATCCTCCTAGAAAGCAGCACAAACCCAGCAAACGGCCCAGGATTTGTAGTCAGCCAAATTATTGACAGCGGCAGAATAAGATGTTCTAGTGTGGTATTTGCTATAAGCAAGTAACAGTTATTGGGTCCTAATGGAAGACTTTTTCTTAATATTTGTAAGTTCCAAGATGATCTGTCTTACACCTCTTCAAGCACCCACCATCTCGCAGTGGACAAGCAGTGGCAGCCTTGTGCTCTGCAGATCTGTGCACAGCACTGCTGTAAAACTCAGCAGCGTGTGACAGTCTCGGAGAAAAAAAAATCGAACAGAGGGCTTTCTATATTTATCACTAACCCGTGTGCCTTAGAAAATGTTTGAACAGAATGTATAGAGCTTGGAAAGACTGACAAGAAGTGAGCTGCCACCCTGATCCAGGACTGCACTTCAGGCGTGTGAACAGCCCCGTTTGCTTCAGAGACACTTTGCATAAGTTTAAGCACTTTGTGAGATTGAAGTCTACTGAGTAGGAGTTCACATACAAAAAGAGAAAGCTCTGCACTAGATTTCTCTTCCTGAGCCCTTGAACTTAAGGGAAGTTCAGCTTCAAAATGGGGAACCAACCAGGCAACAAACACAGGCTGCTTTGATTAGAAATGCTGCAAAGTTTTGATCGTGCCATGAGATACGGGCCTCATGCTGCATTTCTTAACGGGAATGATCATTTCTTTGGTGTCTCTTCGCTGTCTACCTCCTCCTGGCCCCAGCAGATCTATGCATCTCAGTCTTCATCCTCCCACATTGCCTAGATGTGGGAACAGGACAGTGCCAAACCTCGGAGAAAAGTTTGGTTCGTCTCTGGAGGGGATTTCAACTTTGTGATTGGGGTCTGCCTTCACTATATGTTACAGAAGAGGAGACAAATAAATCTGAGCATGAAACAGGATCTGCAGGTAATCTAGCAGGTGTGAGGGAAAACTCCTCCTGATTTTGTGTGAAGGTCAAGTAGTGACTGGAGGAAGTGGACCAAAATCATGACATGTCCTCCTTTGTTTCTGTCTGCCCTACGGAGTCAGGGGGAAAACATCCCCTACGTAACATGAAGGTCTTCGTGGGCTTCATGGCCACAGACAGCTCTTTCCTTGGACAGTGCTAGAGTAGGATGTACATCCGTAATAAATGAATGCTGAGCAGAGACAGACAGATACAAGAAGGTATCAAAACCTGTCCTGTGTCCCCAGGATGGGTGCAGGGAACTGTTTCTGTTACCGCTATTTTGATGTCTAATTGCAAGGAAGAGGGGAGTTCCTTAGTGTCTTCTGAATAGCCAAGAGAGAGAATTAGGATCCTTCAGAAAGTAATTCATGGCATCTAAGTTATGCTTCTGCACTGAATGGCGCGTGGAGGAATGTCTCTAGCCACCTAATTTAATCACATAAATTAGGTCCTAAATTTAGTTAGTGCGAATGTTCCCAATGCATCACCTTCAGAAACTTCTTTTTAAAACTACGAAATTCTAAGCTCAAAACTGACTCTTTTCACTGCCAGAGTTGAGGGATTTGGATCTCTGTAGTCACCCTGTACAGCTTTGAATGTGGATGATTTTTGACTCCCTGAGAAGCAAGTGGCCCAGCCATCACACTGGGTAGTGCTGGGGTTCCCCTTCTCCCTGCAGTTTCTACAGCTGGCCTTCTGCGTAACCTCGCATCATTTCTCTGGCCCTTTTTTCTCCTTCCTAATCCCTCGCAGATGATGAGATTTTGCAGAAGGAACAGCTTTTGTGTAATAAGATGCATTATTATTATTAGGTTTGTACTTATTATGTTTATCTACATATCCTATATCATAGCAAACCAAGGCTCAGATATCAATATGAACCAGTAGACTCCAGCCCTGGTAGTCCGTTTGGTTGAGGATGGAGCAAGTAGTACAATACAGGCGACTTTGCTGTTCTGGGCAGTGGGGGCTAGAGGAGCAGAGTCTTCCAGTGTCTGCAGGCAATGTCAGAAAGCCTGTTGAGCCACATGTTTGAGATGACTGCTCTAGGTATTACTGCATTATAAATAGCAGCTAATAATAGTAGCATAACAGCAAGGTTCTCAGCTGATGTAAATTGGAAACTGTAATTCCGTAGAAGTTAATGGAGCTCAACTGATTTACACTAGTTGGCTGTCTGGCCTCTAGCAAATGATTCTAAATCTGATAAAATTAAATGAGATTCAAAGCTCCCTCATATAAGAGAATATTAAACCCTATCTTTGCTGTCAGACTTTTGCACGGCTGTCAGGCTTTGTAGCTGGGGCTTTAAGATCCTGTTTCAAGTTCTTGATTTTATTATTTGATATTTTTTCACTCCTCTCTCTTTTATTTTGTTTAGTTAGTTAAATCTTTACTTCCCAAAAAGAAGAATTAGAAAAATCACCCATTTGGATGGATCATTAGGTGCCATTTGTTAGTATTCACAAGTTGTTGGCAGAGATCTTAAAGCCATTGAGATTTGTGCCCTTTAATTTCAGTTCAAAATGCAAATAGACATTGAAAAAACATCTGTTCGGCATCCGTGTTGGAGAGGTCTGCAGCCTCAGTGTTTTTCCCTTGTTCTCAGTAAAGTACTGTAAATTTTATTTAAGATGACTGCCTCCAGCCTATACATTAAAAAAAAAAAATAATAGCAGGTCTTCAGATCTGGTGAAGGTAAAAACTGAGTGTTGAATTAGTTTATAAGCTCTCTTTGCTGTTGCCCAGCTTGGATGTATTGCAGGCTGCGGGCTGATGTGTAGCACGGATCAACAAGGTGACTGGTCCTAGGGAGGGTTACACAGTGGTCAGAAGTGACGCACTGGTTTAGGAGAGGTTCATCCTTTGAAGGTTTTCTTGCTTGTCTCTCATCTACTGGCATAAATCCACCAGTCATTGTTCCTTCTCTTGGTTCTGTCGCAAAGATCCAAACTGGCTTAAACGCTTTTAATAGCAGGTTTTAGGAATCCAGGCTGGTTTGACAGAACTGGGTCGAGGGGTGGTTGGGTGTGCTGTGCCCTGCGTGGGGGTGGACCGAGGAGCGGCTGAGCGTGGGTGTAAGGTGGTGACTTCGCAATCGCTCGGCTTTGTGCAGAACAGCACATCTGACCGCAGCGTCTGTTCGGAGGAATATATTTAGATTTGCTGGTTTTGAAACAGAAGCCTAACGTAGCGATTGCCCCGTGAGTCACTGCTGCACTCTTACCTGTAGGCCTGAATCAGAACAAAGTCACTTGAAATGAAAAAGCTTCAATGCAAAACTTTCCCAAGAATTAGGACGACTGGAAACAGCCACAGGCAGGATTTCTAAACAGCACTGAGACTACTCAGATGGGTGGAAAGCACCTCTCAGTTGAGACTGTGCTGCTGTGAATAGTTTTCAGTGGCTTCCACAGATGCTGATGTGAAATAAAATGCTAGAAGTTTGTTGGAGAACAAGTGTAAAGCTCAAACCATAGATTTGTTTTCTTTACTACATTGCTGCGTGCTGAAGTCTCCACTAAAGCAGAAGGTAAATGAAATCATCAAGATCATCTGTGCTGAATTTGGTTAAAAATGTAATGTGTGTTTGAAAATTCACGGCACAGACCCACAGTTGTTCACGCAGACATGCAGGGTGCAGTCATACAGCCTCTGTTGTAGGAAACCGGCATTGAAAGTTGCATCTGTCCTTGTTTGAGTTAGAAGGTCCTGCTGCAGTTCTTTTTATCCAAAAACTTTCTCCCTGAATTCATCACTCTGGTCAGTCCGTTGTACAAACTGCTTCCCATAGTATCATTTCTACTTGATTCATTCATAAAGCTGAAATCTCAGGGTAGACTTGAAAGAATAAAACATAGCCTGATTCATATATATTTTTTGTAATTCTGATAGTGAGCTCAGAAAATCTACATTCTTTGAAAATACAGGGCGTTGGATTTCCCAAGGCATAAAAACATCCCTAGTGTATCTTGCCGTAAATCAGAAGTGGCATCCCTGTGCCGGCATGGCTCCTTCTATGGATGGAGCAGACTCCACGCTGTTGGGTCCAAGCAGCAGTTGCAGGATGGACCATGTTTCTCTTAGGACCCTCCTAATGTTGTAGTTTGTTGTTGAGCAAAGTTCTTAATTGCTGCAAATAAATTTAGAGTAAACAGTAATAAAATATGTATATGTAAAAGAAAATGTCATGTGCAAGCCTAATGGAAAAATGAACCCTGCACGGGTCCCTAGAAATTATACGTTACTGGGTTTTGTAAGACTAAGCAAAAATGCAGCGGCACTTTGTGCTAAGCTCGTTGAATTACGTTGTGTGAATAAGGGTAACAAGATTTGGACAACACTAGGAGGGAGGCAGGGAAATTAATTTCCTTGATGTGCTGCCTGTAACTTTCAAACAATTCTAGGAGACTCCTGATAAGGGCCGATGAGACTTGTTCTGGGAACAAAATGATGTTAACCAATCTGCGAGTAAACTCCGGCTCGGCACTCCACTTGTCATTATTCAATCTGTCCTGACGAATAACACAGATAAAAGGATACTCTAGTCCCATGATGCGGAGAACCGATACACACAGTGAATCATAATCAAGCCAGGGACTCATTTTTTCCTTTTTTTTATTTTTCAGGTAAGAGAAGCAGTTACCAGCTTTTAAGTGGCATCATAAATTATTAGTTCTCTTTTGGCAAAAATGCTTCCTTGCATATCATAACAGAAATCCTCTGGGCTTTTGAGAAATTATTTAACACTCGTTTTTAGCGTGCATTGTTATTTTTTGTTTAGCCAAGCTCTGGGCCAAGTGTAATTTACTTGATATTAATTAGTTCAGAGCTGTGAAATGGGCATACAGAGCCAAACTGCTTTTGTGCCGTATTACCCAGTTTTTAAAAATGAATCTACAAATCCCCAAATCTCTCTCTCATCCTGTACTTCAGATGAATGCAAGTGCAAAGTTTTGCTTTGTAAGATATAATTTCTTTATTGCTAAATATAGTAAATATATTCCTATGTTAGACATTGCCTCTACTTATTGCATACATTTTAAGAAATGGTTTTTTAGACTTGTGTATAATAAAGGTATTACAAAGAATGCTTTTAGGACTCGTGCATCTCCAAAGACAGGAGAAACACATTTCCTCTTATTCCAACTGCAGTACAAGGGCTCCTCTACCGTCTTCCTGAAGGAAAGGAGTAAGAAGAGAAGTCAAAGCACGGCCCCTAGAAATCTGAGTAAATTTCCTTAAATATGTTTCTGAGTAAGTTTGCATGGAGCATCAGCTAACTGTGCAGTCTCCATGAACAGGCAGCATTTGGCATCCTTATGTGCGGGGTGGTGTTCACCAAGCTGGCTTGGGTCATCGGCTCTTGCTGCTCTCTTCCCTCTAGCTGTTGCCTTGAACCCTGTTGTGCATCCCTCAGCTCTTCTGAACTGACCCGAGAGAAATAAGATACTCCATTAAGGCATGCATTAAGGAAGACATTGCCTTCTTTTTCCTGTGATAGAGAAATTGTATATTAATTTGTCTAGACCAAAGACATAAATATTTGATTTTCATGGAGTCACTGTATTAACAAAAAGTATGCAGAGTTCACTTTTGTTTCATTAGTTGAAATAAGCTAAGGCAATTTTAGTTCATAAACACAGTTTTTTATTCTATTGGCACAGCTTTTAAATACATTTAAAATCTTGTTACTTGTGGTCTGTAAACAAAATATAGTTCTTTTATCTAATTTATGTTGTCAAGAGCAAAGTAATGTACATAAGAGGTTTGATAGACTATGAGGAACAGCTATACTTTCAGAGAGAAAAGCCTATTAGATCTTAATCTATCTGATAAGCATATTACTTCCACCAAAGCCAAAATGCTTTCGTATTCTGTATAAATAATTCCATTTAGTGTAATTGATTATTTTACAGCAGGAACCAAGATAGATATTGTTGGAGGAGAATCAGCCTATTAGTCATGTTTTGGAGGTTGTTCTGCAGAAGACGGATTTCGATAAGCTCAAGCTAGTCTGAGCGATTTGCAGAGCAGATCACTAACCAAGTTGTCATTGCGCAGCTTCTGGTTGCTCTCAAATATCGGCTGAGCTATTGTAGTTCGGTACAAGATAATAGCAATAGCTGCACACAGAAACCAACTTCAAAGTGATGTAGCGAGCTATCACCATGCCTTGCTCTGGAGCTGTATTATGCCTTTGGAAATTATTAGGCAATCGATGCAGAAAAGCCGCAAAAGGCAAGGATCATTTTGTTTCTGCAAAAGCGTGATTTGTAGGTGCTGCAGATTCCAGAATATGTCAGGAATATTTGGTCCCTGGGCTGGGGATGCTCGGTGGGTACTCCAGCAGCCGGCTGCTCCCCTGTGCTACGGCAGGATGCCTCGACAGTGTTTTGAGACGAGTTGTCTGGGGCAGATGTGAGTTGAAATGGTCTTGATGCAGTGCAGCAAAACTTATTTTATGTCATTTTTTTTTAGTGTAATGAAAAGTTTTGCACGAAACTACTTTGTCTACATGTATTGTCTTGCTCTTTCCTTCTTGCCCCTGCCTTTTTTTTTTTTCCTTGCTTGCATATTACTTTTTTTCCTGGCTGCATGATTACATGTTCGCCTTTTGTTTATTGCATTCCCGCAGCAAATGGAATCACACGCTTCTCGGTGAAATGTGTTACTGCCAAAGAGCACGAAGCCGTGTTTGCATGTGAGGACTTCTAAAGGTTCTGTTTAAAAGAGCAGGCTGTGTTTAAGCATAAGTATAATCCATGTGTGGTGACATTTCAAGGTTATGGAAATCCAGAATTGGTTTTCACACTCAATATTTAAACTTCAGCAATGGGAACAAGTGCCGTCTTTATCGTGGTGGGCTGCCGCGCAGGTTAATGCACCTGTAGCAGAAAATCATAGGAAAAGGTGGTTCCTTGAGGGAATGCTAAACACGGTTTTAATTGTTGTATAAATATGTCATTGCCTTTCTAATTCAAGTTACATATGCATGGGAGGTTACAGGGTGCCAGAGGGCCTGCCATCATGATATACTGCCCCTCAAAGCAGCCCTGAAATATATATGTAGCCCTGCTGAAGCCGTAAAAGCTCTTTACTAACTTTTTTTAAGCAGATGAAGAATTAGAATTTGATGTACAGTATTTCTTTATAAAAGTAGGGGGTTTATTTGCATAAAGTCCAAATGGCTTCCAGAGCAGAATGAAAGTAAATGTAATAGTTCATGATGAGGCAGGGAAAGGAAAAGAATATAAAGTGGTTGAAGGGTTTGAAACAGGATTTTTTTCTTTTCCATGGTAGTGCTGGGGGTTCTCCTGCCCACAGGCTAAGCAGTGCTCGAGACTGAAGTTTATATTTCAGCTCTGTTCAGTTATTGGAAAGACATTGAATGAGCTTTCCCTGCAACTGCGGCGGCAGCTCAGACCTTTCTAATGAGCACAAAGTGGTTCTGGAGAAATACTCCCAAGTGAGGTTCAAAAATACTCATTTGAATGCTAACCAGGGGTTGTCTTCTGAGCAGCCCGTGGGCTCCTGCCGAACATCTTGGCAAACCATTAGCAATGCCAAATAAAAAAAGAGAGCAAGTTGTTTTCATATTTCTCAGAGTGAGTTGGTCGCGCTCCCCCCCCATACACAGCATGCTGGGCATCATGTTTTGCCTTTTGAAATCATGGCACACACTGAATCGTGACAAGCTGGGCTTTGGTTTGGGTGGTGGGTTATTCTCCACCACGGCACAGCCGAATTGCGGGACTGGCTTCCCAGAGACCCTGGTTCATGCTCAAACCTGCACTGTAAAGGTGAATCTCATTAATGAATTCATTCTACTTGCCCCTCTGCCATCTCTGAAATGCATTCCTTTATTTGTGTATTTTGTAAATGGAGCAATTAAAACATCAGATATGAAAAAGACGTATGAGTTCAGATCTTTAGCTAGTGAAATGGAAATGAAGTTTGATGAATTTGTATCGGGAAAATCCTTGAATGAAGGCACAGTCGAGACTTTTTTGGAGAGACTTTTTTTTATATTACAGCCAAAACATGCAAATTTACCTTACAGAAATTGCTAAGGAAGAAGGTAAAATTAATCTGTGTGCAGACTGTTGTGTACGTGTTGTAGTCCCATTTAAGGCCAACCCTAAGTTTACTCGTTCCTTTAGTTTTGAACTGGGACTTCCAACAGAAGTAAGTTTCCCTCATCTACAGCGGAGCATGCAGGTGGAACAGCTCCAATTACAGATGCAGCTGTGTACAGATAGGCACATTTTTGTTGTGAAATCCTGAAAACAAACTTCATGCAAAACCAAAGGGAAACCTGATGTGGTGTTGGTCAGTGCAGTACCTGGCTGGTGGCATCCCATAGAGTTACAGTGACTTTTCCTTCGCGAGCTTTTGTGCTCTGCAGGGAAGGGAAAACGTGTTAAAGTGACTCTGGTAAGCAATCATTGATTTATATGAGAACACATGGGTGAATTTGATTGGGGTAAATAGGGCATCAGAAATCAATTAATGACTGATTATTGTTTCTTCCGCAAAGTGATTTTAGGTTTTGGCAGCCTTTACGAAATGTTCTGCCAGGTTCAATGAGCTTACAACATTAAAAAACAGGCAAGAATATGTATCGCTTAATTAGTCCTCATCTTTTGGTATATTCTTAAATACCTGAAGTAGAAACAGGAGAACAAATCACACCGTTCCATCTTGTGTCCTTTTTCACTTTTTTTTTTCTTTTCAATTTTAATCATCTTTTCTTTCTGTTTGTTAAAATGTATGATACAGGTTTGGATGTGAATCCTTCTCCTTTTAAACATGTGGTCGCTATGTTTAAGTGCTCATCTCTTCATGTGAATTACAAGAGGGTTCATTATCAGATTCCAAAAACGACTTTATTATACAACCCATCATCATGTTGAGGAATTGTTAGTTAGTCCCATGAATTGCCTGATCTCTCTGACTATTGTGGGGAGGATAAAAGGGAGAAGCTTGAATTGCAGCCAGGAGGCACGAGGCGAGGGTCGGGTGTGCTGGGGAGCTGAATGCCTTCTGCGAACTTGGAGCCTGCCTGCAATTCAGGGGAAATTGAAAATATTCTGTACAGCCGAAGATGAGATCTTTTATACCCAGAGAAATGAATACACGAAATTCTAAAGGGATTAATGGCTCCAATGTGCTTATAAAGAAAGAAAGTAAAAATATTTACTTTCCAAAGTATGGGAACTTAGGAGTAGTGTTAGTAGAGGAAGAGAGTTCAGCAGAGGAGCTCAGTGAGAGCTGAGAACATGTAAATATTATCCAGCAGCTCTATAAATGAGAGAAGTTAAACATGCCTTTGGAGATGGGTAATTGTAAAATACTCTAAACTGCTTTATGAAAACCATGAAAGGTTTTTCTTTCATGAAGGAAGAAAGGGAGACTTGTTTGTAAAGTTGCCTGAAGCCTAATGTGCAGCGCTGTGCCCTGCATGTGGCCTAGGAAATCTTCTTTCGTGTGACATGACCCAAAACCTAACCCAGCAAAACCTTGTTCTAAATAAATATGTTTATGGCTGAACTGAGTTGAGGTCTCAAAATTCTGAACTGTAAAATACGTTAAGCGCATAAGCAGAACCATGGATTCCTTTTTATAATACGTACAAATTTCACGATATATGAAAAGCCAAAACATTTGCTTGTGCTTATACATTTGGTGAGTTTTGAAATAAGCCTTTTGGCCATTTGGGCCCCTCAGCAAAGCAACGGTGCCCGTGAGCCCCAGCCCCACGCTCTGCATGCAGGGTCGCTGCGTCCCTCCCCAGCGCGCAGTCACAGAGGTTGCGTTAAGGGTGCCCAGGCATATTCAGGACTACCTAGTCATAAATTGTGCTTGCTTCTGAAATTTCTACCAGGAGCAAAATCCTCAGTCTAAATATCTTTCAAAGTTTGGTGTCGGAGGCCTTTTTTGTGGGTTTTGTGGTGCCATGGAGGTTATCACTGCTGCCGTATGTGCGAGTGCTGCAGCAAAACATAACTATTACTGTTGCTCATCAAGAGCAACTGTAAATATGAAAACTTTTATGTAGTGTACAGCATAAAAGTAAGTAAATTCTAAAGTGAAATGGTTTGGGTTAGTTGTGAAAACTGAGGAGAAATGGGCATATTTACGAAGGGCACATAGCGTCCTCCTTCACTTGTCAGAGGTAGGACGTGGGTGAACGAGTCTGTTCCCAGCCTCGGTGAATGATGGTGAACTAGTGATAGGGTGAAGGCGATTCTTTCTTTAGGTGCCCCAACACTGGTCAAGCCCACCTGAGACACTGTCTGCAGGCCTGGATGTACCTCAGCAAAGCGTTCAGATGTATTTTCAAGAATTACCGTGTGCTAGCAAAGCTCAAAGAACAGGCAGTACAGCTGAATACTGCTTGTCCACCGCAAATGCAAGATAATTCATGTTAGCTTAACCCTGTTTAACTGCAGAATGCTCTCTATGGTTACCCGACTTTTACCACAAGTCACAAATATGGACAGGCACGATAAAATGACTTGGTAGACCCTCACCAGTGCATTTGGCTGTGCTGATTTATCCGTGTGCCTACGTCTTCATTGCACAGATTTAGACACAGGTTTATCTGGCTGCAAACACCCAGCACTTAGGCGTCCAGTCTGACTTTCTCTCAAAAATTTTAGACTGCAACCTTTGAAAGGGGACAGTGAGAACTATCAGTTACTTGATAAAAGTAATAGCCTTTTTGGGACACAGATAGTAATGAAAGTAATTACTAATGGCCCTTTGGCGAATTAAATGGACTCTCCAGATGACGTGAGGTACAATTCTTCCCTGTGTCAGTATGGGTAGTGAAATATTTGGGTGTGTTTTTCAGCTGTATCTGTCAGGCTGTCCTCTTTCTTTTCTGTGTAGCCATTCACCTCAAGCAGACCATGAATAAGAAAGAAAGAAAAAAAATTAGTATCTAACATTAGTATTTAAAAGGCTGGACTATGTGCTTGCATTGTCCTCAGGGCTTTGACAGCACCTTTAAGGCCCAACTCCTCTTACTTAATAAATTCAGGATGTAAAACTTCACTTACTTACATCATATTAAAACAAGTTTGGAACATTAACTTTAAGGAGAGCCACTTCTACAAGCTCATTTTTCACTAACTTTCCTTGCTGTACTAACATAGGTTACATAAGTGTGGAATGAAAGTTTTTTGCCCTGTGGCAACGGGATATTACTTTTACTACTCTGACTTCAGAAGTGAGGCTATAATGCAGGGAAGAATGAATATCAATGTCACAGAACAGCCAAAATAACATCGAAGGGCCTTTTTAGCACTACATTTCTGATACAGGCTTTGATACAGGGAAGCCAGCACCTCAGCCGTGCACATGGGGTTGTGCCCTGCTGATCTTCAGCGCGGTTCCTCATCAGCCATGAGCACATCGAGCAAGGCTTTCTGTTCGGTGGGGTGGCGCTGCCAGAAATGGGGTGTGCTGGAGTGCTCGGCTCTATTAGGAATTTAACGGATATTCCGCTTAAGGTCATTGGACAAAGAGGAGTAATGGTTTTTGTGTGCTCAGAAGGAGCACGGGCGCGCGGGAAAGCTGTGTTAAATGCAATGGTATTATTGTATTTGCAGCAGCACATGTAATATTTAAGCTATGAATTCGCTTTTCATATTAAGTGTGGTCATGTGACCTTTTTTGCCTCCTGCTCTTCATGAATGTTTTTGAATGAAGATAACATGAGTCCCATCAAGAGCATGGGGACATCCTGCACCTCCTGCAGCATTTATGGCTGAGCTGGGCTGCCCAGGTCTCCTTTATGTTGCTGCTCCCTTGTTCTCTCTGCTTTGCATTTTGCCGTAAATACCCTTTGGCCGGGTTGGACTGGAGCTGTGGTGACAACGGTTTGAGCTGTGTTCAGTTGGCTGTGGGCAGCTCCAGAGTGACTTTCAGGGATGTTTTTCCCCAGCTTAGGATTTGGCTGTGCTGGCTTGGCTGTGTCCCACCGATGGCTTAAATCCCTTTGGGCTGCCAGAGCAGGGTCAAGAGGATACAGCACGCAGTGAGTCCTGATCCGAGTTCTTAATGATGCTTCCCTTCATTGTACATTGCATTTCTTCTTGACTTATGCCCCACGGTATATATTATATTGATCTCTTTTGTTGAATTCTCTGACCGTATAGTGATTTGTCTTCTTTTGCTCTCCTGACCACTCACACAGCATGTCGTTATTAGCTCCTTGTCTCCCCTTCTTTTTCTTTTCATGTTGCTGTGCTTCCTTTTTTCTCTTACTGTTGTCTCATTCAGTAACTCTCTTCCCGGTGGCCTGACTTGCCAAATACAACTCGATAGAATAATCCTTTCACAGTACGTAGTGATGTAATTAATTTCTTCTGTTTCACAACTAAGCTACTTTTTATACAAAATTGATTTTTCTCTTTATGGTGACTGATGTTAGTCTCATCTTTTCTCAGTTTTAACATTTACATGTACATCAGAGAGTATATAATAAAAAAGGTTTTTCCCCATTTTCAATGAATATTTTAAGAGACGCGGCACCCATATTTCCTCTTGAGAGATTTGCATAAAATCTCACTGAAGCTACCGTATACTTTCATCAAATTTTGGAGGACACTTCATTGCCCCTAAAAATATATGTGGTGCATTATACAGTAGTTCTAGGATATTACCACCTGAAAATGCAGTCCATAACGCATAAACTGTATCTCCAGTCAACCTTACCCAGCCATCTCCTTGTCTGTCAGCTCATCCGTCCAGAAAATGTTCAGCCAAGTTCCCACTGAGATCAGCAACAAAGTTCTAGACTACCTCAGATCACTTCGAATTAACGGCATAATGAAATTAATTAAAATCTATTAATGTCACATTGGGCTTTTAGCCATGATTTTCAGAAATCATGGGGGAGTCAAACTGCCAAAATTTCTCAAAGTATGTCTCAGACAAGTTTGAAAATGTAATGAAAAGTAATTAGAAGTACAAACAGAAAGTGCAGTGGTGTTAACACTGCTGAGATAGACCATTGGCTTAAGGAATCAAGAATATTATACAACTGATGTGAAATTTCCTTTGCCAAGTTTCAGGAAGCCAGGAAGCCAAAGAGAGAGTTGTTTTAGCACATCCCACAGTAGGCATCTGACTTGGGCAGGATGAATCACTCTCCGGTGACTGCTTTCTATTTTTGTTGGCTACGGAGTTAACCTGAGCACCTCGCTGAGATCGTGCACCTAATGCTTGGGTGACTCATGTTTTGTGAAGGTAATCTGGTTCTGCTTGTGAAAGGACAAGAGCATGGGGAACAAAATGTAACTTCCCAAGTAAGGGCAAAATGCCATCCAAGTTATTTGGACTGTGAGTGTCTTATACCTTACCTAGGTAAAGAGAAAAGTGTAAGAAAGTATTAAACAGCCTGACCTGATGCTGATTTCTAAGTTGAAGTTTCACAGTTGTCACTAAAATGCCAGTGTCTTCTCTGCTCTGTGCATTCAGGTTGATTTATAGTGCTAAGGTTTTTGTTTCAAATGGTCGTAAATTTTCAGATAGTTTTCTTCACCAAATTTTTGCAAACTTCAGTGCTATTTGAGTGTTTGGGTTTACCTCATTATGGACAGGCAGAAAAGCCAAATCCTGATCCAGGCAGCTTTGAAGTTTCAGAGTGGTTCTGCCTGTGACTTTACTTTGATCACACAGATTCTGTGATTTCAAAGATTGAGAGATTTAGTTTTACGAGGTGCGAATTGTCAGCTTGCATTCAATGGGCTCTTTTGAAGTGCGCAGAGGTGGCTACTGTTGGCCGATTGTGCCGCTGGGTATATCCTATATGAGCTTCCTCAGATATTAATTCCAGACTAAATAATTCACACCTGATACTGAAAGAAAACTACAACTTGTCACAAACTGGTCCTTTCACTGTGAACCATCAATGCGCAGCACTGAGAAATGAGATATGGTATTGCCAGTTGTAACGTGAGAGCTCGGGAGAAGCAAACTGAGAGCAGTTATATGAATATTATGATCCAGGAACTCTGTTATCTACTAGGTGCATCCATATCATAAGTGGTTATTATTCTGTTCTAGCTGGCTGACATTTATGGTTTTCAGGATTTAGACTGGGGTTTTCAGTTCAGTTAAATCAGATGTCTGCAAATAAGCATCTGTTATGTTTAAGTTTCCCAGAGCCTTTCTTTCAAACCTGTTATTTTCTCTGAATCAAATGCTTAGTTCAGCAGAGCCTGAAAATGAAAACAAACTCCAAATGGTCTCCACAGGATATTTTGGGAAAAAAATCTCTTTGAAAGGATAAGAACAAACTATGACTGGGATAAAATGCATGTACCAATATTTATTATTTGTCCCGAGCTTTCTAAAAAATCGTGAGTAGAAAAAAGTACTTATAGTCTCCTAAATTATACTGCAGATATCTTGAATTTTAGTTTAGGTTCTTTGGTAGTTAGGAGGATGAATAATGTGAGGGGAGACCTTGCTATTGTCCTTTCCTATCTCCAGATTTCTTGCACGTTAGGCTGGGGTTCCCGTCTGCCGCAGGTGGGTGATGGCTGAGTGGGGGGTGTCCATCGGGCCGCCTCTGCCTCCGGCCCTCGCTGCCGGGGGCTCTCGGCCCTGCCGGGGGGACCGTCCCTGCTTTGCTGGAGCATCCTGTCTTGGTACATTCAACAAAGGTCTTGAAAAAAGATGCTCTAACCTTCCTGCCTCAGTTCTCTTGCTTGTTGATTCAACTGCTGGGACCTGGGGAAAAAAAAAGATCTGTGGTGATGCTGAAAAAAATTGAATGGACCTTTAATAAAAATCCTCAGAGACTCTCTCACTCCATCCAGATGTTGCAGTTTTCTATAATGCCATACATAAAATAACATGCAAGTTCTTAATATTTTGAGGAAGAGGTATTTTCATTGAAGAATGACATTGATTGATGCAGGACTTCAGGGTCTCATAGTGAAAGAACAAAGCAGGTGAAAGCAAAAACGCAAAACAGCTGGAGAGCTTGTGATAAATATTGTTCTATAGCCGCATCACTGGCCCAGGATTTCCAGGGCCTCACATACCAAATTTATAGTGTAGACTTCAATCATTATCACCACAGATTTGAGCTGTATCTCTCCCCGAGCTTATTCAGTTAAAAACTTTCTTTTAGTCACATTTTTACCTCTGCATTAGATGGAATCTGAATTGATGGCTGATGAGAGCAATCCCGGCAGGTTCATTGAGTTGTGGACACTCAGTCACTGTTTTAGACGGTTTTTAATAGAACATATTGAAAATGTATTGAATTTTCTTTTGAAATTTATTTGAATTTGTTTATTTAGTATTTTAGAAGTGGATGGGGGTTGTTTGTATGAGAAGCTGGTCAGGAAAGAAGCAACGTGATATCGCCATGCAAATAATCGATCGTAGCCGCAGTATTAGCAGGGTCTATTGAATTGTCTTCAAGGGCCTTCTCTAATTGTCTCTGCAAACTGAATTAGCAAGATGGTTTCACTAACTTTTTTTTTTTTTTGTGGCAGCTGCCTACCCAATTATATATATTCATTAGCTCTGGTATGATTTCATTAGCAGATGTACATTAAGTGCCTATTAAGCAACTTGTGCTTATGTTCCTAGACAAGCAATGATACATCTTCTGGTAAGCGTACTTATTAGCTCATTGGTCTGGATAAACTGGGTTTTATTTATATTTTCAATTTCTCATTACTTGTGAACTGTACCAGCTGAAGGATGAATGTAAAAAAAGTAATTAAGTTGGTTAGGTTTAATTATTTTTTGTTTCAACTGTCTCTCAGAACCACAAACCTGGCCAACCAGGCAAATGAGCACTAATGAATGAAGCCACATGATTAAAACATCTGTCGCTGTCCTGCCGGGTCGATTGAAAGCTTGGATTGGCTGCGCGCTCCGAGTGCGACGATTGCTATGGAAAGCCAAATAAGCCAGAGTTAATGTTCTTGTAATCCTTTGCCTGTTGAGTTGACAGTGATGGGTAGCAAACATGCACCAATGAGCAGTAATGAAGTCACTTTTAGATTGGTTCAGCACAGGTTTTTCAGGCTAATTAGGTAGACAAAAATGTTAATTTAATCAAAGGAACATGTATTCATTAAAGAAGGTGTGTAAGGTAACTGAAATAGAGAATTAGCTCAGTTGAGAGGTAGACCATAGCTCCTAACTCAATTGTCCAGATTATAAAAACTATGATGTATTTTTGTACAATGTCTGTCTTTTTTTTTTTTTTTAAAAAAAAAAGGTACGAATCCATGCTTTTCTCTCTGAGAGTCAGTGGATTTACATCAGGAATCAAAACTGTCTCCCTGTAGTCGTGTATATTAGGTGGGGGTGGTTTTAGGACTCAGAGAGAGAAAGCAGAGAGTGAACGAGATGTTCATTCTGCATTCCAGATGGTATAAACCACATTACCACATTATTGCTCAAATGAGCTCATTAGCTTCTTACTTCATGGGACTTTTATTTAGCAGCAGTGTAGCATGGCTGCATTCGTCTGATTTTGCTTGGTCTTCCTTGGGACATGACTGATGTGCAAGTCACAAACGGAACGATTTTGTTCGTACTATAACCCTGATGGAGATGTGTTGAGCGTTCTTTGGGGGCAGATCAGGAAAAAGCAAGAAATAAAGATTTTCAACCCTTAAGAGGTAAAATACAGTGCAGAGTGTCTTACCTTATCTGATTGTTCCTGATCTAAACCCAATAAAAAGGAAAGATGACTCTCTAAGATTGCTTAGCTACTGCAGCACAGAAAATAATTAAAACATTGTATTAGAGTTTTGCAATAATTTTAACCTTTCCCCCACCCCACGCACAATTTAGATTTTGGATTTATACAAGAAATGTGAATGACAGTTTATGTTAGGAGATTTAGACCTTTTTGGTGCATTCTGAATATGGCCTGTATGCCAAAACCCACTGTCTGCCTTAAGCTCTCTCCATCCCGCCACGCAGAGAAGCTGATGCTGATTGATGCAGCGTTTCCCAGAACATGATAGTGTCTGTAATTGTACAGAGACACATGGTGACCCATGAGAAAAACATCTGGGAGTGACAGACAGATCCAGTCGCAGTGTTTCACACAGCCAGTTCTGAGGGATTGACCAGAGCAAATATCAGATGAAAGAATAGTTATCACATGTTAACTACGGTAGGGTATTTGTGGTATTTCTGTTAATGGCTGGGAGTTTTTTTGTCTTATTCCTTCTGCAAGGATGGAGAGTGGGTGTTACGTGTCAGTTACGTATTTCTATATAGGATTTCTGGTTGGTTGGTTGGGAAGACGGTTGGAGAGAAGGAATATTGGCATGCGCTGGCATACATGGATTAGTTTGCTTTATAACATGATTTTCAGTGTAATGGTTAATGGGACTTTTAATTCTTTTGATGTTTGTTGTGTTGTGAGGCCAAGTTAACAATTATCCTTTTTATTGTGTGTTTGTTTAGTCCATGGTCTCTGGGATGGGTCTTGTTAGGGCAGCAGATGGTAGAAAGGAGATTGAGGTAGAAATTAACGTTTCTTGTTATAACTAACAATTTTTATGGTTTGTAATAGAAGTTTCATTTCTGTGGTTAAACAGTGTAAACAGTTTTCATTAGCATCTAAATTTAACATAATTTTCAGGAACATGCAAGTTCTGGTAGCTGAAGACAATGATTGATATTGATCTAAAAATGAAGGAAGAAACAATTAAAATGCTGAAATTTAAATTTGGGAGAGGGAGATGAAGATGAAGCTTTTTAATTTGGTGTAAATGAATCAGCAGCATGCGTGACTTTGTTTGGAAATGTAAAATTTTTTTTAAAATGCTTATGAATAAATTACCATGCAGCTGTACCATGAGGTGTTAACAGAGCCCATGTAACTGGGACACGTAGGCAAAGCAGTCCTGCAGGGATGTCTGAAGGAATCCAAACTGGGTCCTTGCTTCATGTAGTAAAATAAGTAGATGTTTCGAACCAATCAAGGTATGCGGTCCTTTTACTTTTGCCTGATCAAGCTCAGCTGTTCTGTGAGGGCCTGGTTTTCAGACAGTGGGTATTAATCTGTTCTAAAAGATCCAGATCCTCTGGATGTTTTGTGTTTGCAGCCCCCACATGTGAAGTGCCAAGTCCTAGTCATCTTTGAAAATCTTTTCAGATTAATAAGAAACGTATCATTTTGAGAAAGGGCATATTAACTAACTGCTTGAGTTTTAGCTAAAGACACCTAAATAATTTTGTAAATTTGGCTGTAGCTCCTGATGCTTTGCAGGTTGATCTACATGCCATGTGTTGCATGTGGGAGCTGAATCTGTGGTACTGGGACAACCTCCAGTGCCTGACTTGAGGGAAGTTAGTGGAAATTTTTTCCCTTAGGAACTGCACAGAGAGGTCTTCTGCACTGGGGGGAAGATGTGTACTGCATGGCTTTTGGGCTTCGACAGAGGGGATTTGGTTTTCCTTTCTTTTTTAGGGAATCAGAGACATTGAAAAGGTTTTCAGAAGGCAAGTGTCATTTAGCACCTGCTTCCCAAGGTGCTGTCATGGAGCGGAGAGGTTGCTTGGTGGCCATGCACAGCTTGGAAATCTTTCCCTTCCATTATGCTGATATTAGAGATTGGCAAGAGCTGATCCTGATGGGAGTCTTGTGTGAAATTCACTGTGAGCTGCTATCGCTTTTTGGCTGCTTTAAGAGTGCTAACCATATGCTATGCACCTCAGCACAGCCCTGTTGCGGCCTCTCCTTGGCTTGGCTTTTCCGCTTGGCACCGGAGGTGCCATAATTCATTACTCTACCAGGGAGGAGGAAAGGGGGAAGAAAGTATGTTGGCTTAAAGGGAGTCCTAGGATCAATGGCATTGGGAAGTCAGCAGGTGTAAGGGATAAAACATGAGCCTGATGACTGATGCTCATCCCAGCCCTCCGAATCAGGACTTCTCCAGCCCTGGGAGCTCAGTGGAGCGGCATTGTGTGCTCACTGCATAGCAATGCCCCGCAAGGGAGGCAGAGTGACTAGGAGGGGCTCGAGTCCATTCTGCAGCGTCACCTCTCCAGTCTCAGTGTCTTCGTCCCGTTGCTGTAGCTCTGCCCCGCTTCTCTGTACGTTTCTGCAGTGTGGCCCAGGGAAGGGGTGGGCCGTGTATTGCTTGAGATTCCTGTCCCTCCAGTGAGTGTAAGCAGATAGTTCATTGTTGTGTGGTTTAATGAGTGCTAACAGGGCAACTGATCTTCAGGAGCAAAGAAATCTGCTGCTACTCTTATATATTCTTAGAAAACTGCCTATTCTAGCACTTCCTTCATCCTTCACTTGATTTCCTTCTGTCTCCTTCCATTCCTGTTACCCATCGGGCAACCATTGTGATGCAGAGGTGCATTCAGAGCTGATAGTGCCACCTCTGTCTCTTTCCCAACAACACAGAGGAGACCAACACCAGGATGGTGTTCATTCTTGGATTGACAAGTACCATAACGAGGAACCCTGCCAGTTGCTCTGACAGAGGTCGGGAAGGCTTCCACACAGACACAGCCAAAACCCTTTTTTCAGAAGTTTAGAACTTTAAGAGGTTTATAGAATTTGCAAAGCTTCTCTTGGCATGGACTGAAGAATATTAGGAGCAAACTGGTGTTTACGGTATCTTTGCTTTGTTGATAGTACAATAAAATTCTTCTCTGGGGCAAAGAGCTTTTCACGGGTGATCATTTGATGGGGAGCTGCTGGGGTGGGATTCCGTCCTCACATTCCCAGCCAACATCAGGAGAAGCGTTAGGGTGCCAGTTGGATATAACAACTTTAAGAGTTCCGAATTATTCTTTGTTCATCTAAGTGCCCAGAAGGGGCTCCATTAGTTTCGGGAGGACATATTGAGTAGAAATATATTCAAACAGCATTTACCAGTTTTAAAAACATTTATTGCTACACCTTTGTCTTTTGCCTTAGCTCTAATTCTTTTTTTCTTACCTTTAATGTGGGGATTATGTTAAATTAAAAAAAAAAAATTTACATCCGTTCTTTTTTTCAGAAGTTGCACCCTAAGGTCATTGCCTTAACTTGTCTTCTTTTTAAAGACTCTGAAGGTATTGATCACTTTAATTCGTTTAAATACATTTCAGTGTTGCAGAGGGATGCCAGCGTATTACTCATTCTCTGGTGCGCTTTACTATTAAAAAGCATGAACTTATTGCTGTGATGACTGTCTGAGACCTTTGTCACTTGTTCCTAGTATTGTTTATCAGAATTGCTGTAGTTTGTGAAAGGAAGGGCTTTGGCCGTGCTGTCTTTCTGTTAGCAGGAGCCAAAAAATCAAAACATATGAAATGGTAAGGTACCTTTTTGAGATTTCTACAAAAAGACTGTGGAAAATCTTAAAAACATTTGAAAAAATGAAGACGAACCTTAAAATTTACAAAACATCTGCTGTCATATGAGTGTCATTCTGAGATAATCAGGTCAAATGTATGCTGTTCTTTCTGTCTAAACAAATGAGTTATACTAAAAAAAAAAAGGTGACAGGAAACTTCTTTGGCCAAGTGCAGTAATAATAGTATTAATGCAAGTGTGCTTCATTGCAAGGAAGAAATGTTATCACTCCAATTACCTATATAGGAGATTTAAAAAAATCCTAATAGGAAACAATTTAGGCATAACTGTGAAGTTATTATTTCAAAACTAGATGTAATCAGTTACCAACAATAGGCGGTATGGCTTAATTAACAATTGAAGTACATGAAATCTCTAGGGGGTCTGTCTGCACTAGTGTTTAGGGATGTACTATAACTCAAGGTAATTGAATAGCAATTAACTTGAGTTAATGAATGTGCATTCTTGGGAAGACACGCAACAGTTAATGGATCAGCCTGAAATGAACCACAATTAAGCACACACCCGTTTGTTTTGCTGAACAAGCATCTACTGAATGTCCACACTAGTGTATATATAGGGCCGTTAATTAACTTGAATTAATAGGCTTTCATCTCTACTCCCATTCCAAGCAAAAAACACTCTGTAGATAATCCTAGGACAGCTGTTGATGTTTCATGGCTAGGGCAATTAAAGATATTACCTCTATTAAGCATGGCACAAGCTTTTGTTAACTATGGGTCTTTAAAACAATGCGAGCGATAAACAGGAGTTTGAAGTATGTGAAGTGGAATTCATGTTGCATTAGTGAACTAGTGTGGAGACTGGCTTTCATCAACATTTCAGATGATACAGAGGAGAAAGCCCGTTTCAGCAGTGCCACGCACACGCTCCCCTTTTGCAGGGTGTCAGCTTGTTGCAGAGGTGAATACTTGAACACACGCGGCCACCAACCAGGGAGTCGGGCTCTGCATTTATCAGCTGAAAGAGAACCTGATTGTCAAACGGTTTCTGTTTGTTCAGAAAATAAAAGGAAGTTTTCTGCCAAAATTCCTTGAGTGATTGTAGGGACAGATAAGATGTTTCTTGGAACTTGAAGAACACGAATATTTGAACACAGTCCCAAATACCGCTAGGAGCCAAAACATAGAGAGTTTGCAGATTTAAGTGACTCCTTTTGAAAGATTTATAGTGAGCTTAACAAGACACTAATAATGTACAAAGTCAATAGCCAGAGGAGAATTTAAAAAGCAAATGTATGAGTAAGTTGTTTGCATTATCCGAAAGTTAAGTAAACAAAATTGTGTTTTTCGGTGATTAGGGATCTCTCTCTGTCTTATTCTAACAAGCAAGAAATTCTTTAGAAAAAAAACAGCATAAGATTCGGCAGAAAAAGGAATCATTAAAAATTAGTTGCTATGCAGGCAAAGCAATTACTTTTAACAGTATAGCAAGGCAGAGTTCAGTTCATTCAATGTAAACGAGAAACCGCTGCAAGATTCATCTAAATGTTTGGCACACCCACAGACCTGACTTGTTTGTTCAACTACGGCTGCGTTTATTCTTCATAGCCCTTTTTAAATAAAGTGTAGTTTCACTGGAAAAGGATGGAGTGTAATGAAACTATGACAAGAAACCTGCGGGAAATGAAATAGCTGAAGGCTCATATGGGTAAATTTGTACTGTACGATGCAGTTTTGTGTAGGGAGCCAGAAGGTCACTTATTTAGAGCTCAGTGAAGTGTTGCGCTAACGGAGTTTTAGTGCTGCTGCTGCCAGCTCCTCCACCTCGGGTGTCTCTGGGTGGTGCTGGGCCGTGCCACGCTGACCTACCCGTGTTGGATTTGGAGGAGAGCACTCCCTCAGCAAGGGTTGGCGAGGCTGCCTGCGTGGTCTGCGGGTGAGATCTGGAGATAAATGGAGGGTTTGGAGACGCTTAGCACTGTTGAGCTCAGCTCACACATTGGACCAGCAGTGTGACCCTTCCCACCCATCTCCCGGTCCCAGTCCTCCTTCCAGTGCCCTTTGCCCAGGCCCCTGGGACGTGTCCTCTGAAATGGTCCTGGAGAGCCTGAGCGCCCTGTGCAGCCGGGGGCAGGTGTGCCTGTGGTCCATGAGAGGACCAGCTTGGGCTCACACTGTTCGGAAGAACTTCTGTGGTCCGTCCGTACCAGCCAAAAGAGGTTTGGACTCCGATCAGCTTCAGCCACGAATTATGGGGACAGAAATAGAAAAATATGTTAGCAGAGGGCCCTCTTTCATGTCATAGTAAACAAAGCAGTTGATAGGTGACAAAGAGTTCTGTTGAAGGTGACTTGGGTCCTCTTTGGCACACCCTTGGTACTTTAAACTGTTCAAAATGGGCAAAGGTGACAGCTCTGAACTAAATTCTGCGAATGCAATTAATGTGTTTCATTTCAGTTACCTGCATGTCATTCAGGGAGCTGTCTTGAAAGAGACAAATTAATGACTATTAAGAATTTCATACCCTGCTATTTTCTCTATTTACTAATATTACTTTCCATCGCTTCTCCAGAAATACTTAGTCTGATGTTTAACAAGTGAAGCTATTATTATCTTAACTTACATAAGGTTTTCTTCCCCCATGATAGCGACTGAAAGGGGGAAAAAAAACCCAAACCAGAACCTTTTAGCAGGACGTTGACAAAGTCATGGCACAATTTCGTATAGATGTGTAAGTGATACACCTATATTGTAGGAGCCGTGTGGAGCTGCTGAGAAATAGAAAGACGTGACCAAGCTGAGGCAAAATGAAAATACTGAGATGAGAGAAATGCTGAATGAGGGGTGGGTTAGAGTCACAGAGATTTTTTTTTTTAGCTTTCCATAGCTGTACTGTAAATTTCGATATTTCTATTGGAATATTTGCCCTAGACACATCAGCAAGCTTTGAAAATACAGGTGGTTAATAAGTTTGCAGATGAATCCCAATTTTCTTTCTGTTTATTTTTTTGAGTAGCAGGAATACTCCCTGTGTCTATATAATTAGTGTTTCTCCTTCAGTTGAGTCTGCCTTTTGAGATATTCTTGTAGTTCTTTCATCATTTCACAGAAATTAAAATTGTCCCCAAAATAACTCAAACTATCCTTAAGTTACATACAAAGGATTTTCAGCTCCCAAACAGCTTAGTCTTAAATAAGGTCTTTAAAGTTACAAAGGCTTCTGCTGCTAATTCCTAAGAACTGTGGGTTTTTTTCTTTTTTATTTTGGAAAGGATATTGTTGACCACTAGCAAATATTTAAATAATTTTCCATTTAATAGAAGTATCCTGTACTTAGGCAATATCTTGTATTTTAACAAATTCTAGGACTTCTGACAAAGTCTGGCCACATTTTGATCTGCATTATTTGCTGCTTGCGTTTGGTAACAAATGTTGGAAATAAACATTATGACATAATCTTTAAGCATTTGAGGAATAAACAAGGTTTTCTAAGGAACAACTCCTACAGCCTACAGAAGCTTGGAACATGAATTAAAGTAAGACATTTTTGTCAGATATTTCATAATTTAGGAATTGTTCAATTAAGCAGCAAACATCCCATCAGAGCGTCTTCTGGTGAGCTGGTCCTACTCTGCAACTTAGGAATTTTAGATATTTTTCGAGGATTTCCTAGAAATGCGCAGAATATTGCACTGATTGCCCAGACTGCTAAAGTTTTCCAGACCCCACCAATAACCGAAAGAAAAAAAAAATAGTGATTTTTTTTTTGTAAACCTCAGGTGAGAAGATAGCCATGCTATGTAGCTGTACCTATAGCTATAAACTATACATTTCTTATAGTGTCAACAAAGACAGACTTGAAATAACTAATCAGAATGTTAAAGTATAACACTTGTATTAGTATCTCTCTCTCGATAACAAGATCGCTGGCCAAACTTAGCATACTTACTCTCATTAATAGTCCCATTCGAGAAACGTATTTATAGGTGCAGTATGTTACCCAGGTATATAAGGACTTTACACGGTATCCGACAGCTGGCATTGAATAACACATTCAAAAGCATTTCACCAGTAATCCATCTCAATTCCTTGTTTATTACCTTTGCAACTTTCTAGCAGTTTTGTCAATAAGATATTCCTTCTAGCAGTGTGACTTTATTCTTACATTAATATCCCAAATTTATCATAAGGTTCTAAATTTCCTCCGGTCACCGAAATGTCCCGTCGAGCCATTTAAGCTCACTGAAACTACATTCTTTATCTATAGCCTGGGAAAAATATTTTTTGCCCTATATCCCTGTTTTGAGATTAAATTCACTAAAGTTGTCAAGTAGGTCAGTGATGAAAGCCAAAACAAGAGGGAGAAATCTTGTTTAGGATTTAGGTGGATGGGAAGAGGAGGAGGTAACAGTGATGCAGAGCTCCTACCCCGTTGTCACAGCCGTGTCCTGGGCAAAGCTGCTGATGTGCAGCCTCAGTGCAGAGGGGGAAAGAAATCTTGTGGCTTCAGGCAGCCTGCAGACAGGCTCTGGATGCCTAGCCAAAGGAGAATACAAATGTTAGCCTTGGCGGTTTTTTGCTCTGCGCTTTGTGTTCTTTTAGGGGATAAAAATTCCTTCTCAAGCATTTTTGGTCCCTAACCAAGTGCAGCGGTTAGTAATTATGTGTCATTACCCCCCAGCGGTGGTTGTTTCAGAAAGAAAAGTCTTATCCAGGCAGTAACAGGCACAGGCTGCCAAAATGGCCAAAAAGCTGTAAGAAAAGTCTCGGTTGCCCTCAGAGCCCTGTCTGGACTGTGATGGAGAGCTGAGTCGCCCATGAGAGCCCGACTCTGCCTGCGAAGGGCTGCGTGGCGGAGCATACCGGTGCACTTCCAACCAGCAGCGCTCGCTGGTCGAGAACATTTCACTGAGTTCATTATTTTAACATTATTTTAAGGTAGCCTGATCCTGTCTACCATCTCCCCGCGTGCTGCAATCTGCATGCAAGCGTGCTGAGAGCCGGTCAGGGCTGCCCCGTGGGACTAGGCAGCGGCTCCCAGCGAGGGCTGCATCCTCCTCCTGCGGCTTGTTTGTTTATTGTCTTTGAAAAGTTCCTAGGGAGCATAACTAGGGGCTTCTGCCAAACCTTGCAGGCACCCAGTGGAGAGTATATTGGATTGAGAGCAGCCCTGAGGAGAAGGACTTGGGGGTGTTGGTTGATCAGAAGCTCAACACGAGCCAGCAATGTGCGCTCGCAACCGAGAAAGCCAACCGCATCCCGGGATGCATGAAGAGCAGTGTGGCCAGCAGGGCGAGGGAGGGGATTCTGCCCAGCTACTCCGCTCTGGTGAGACCCCACCTGCAGTGCTGCATCCAGTTCTTGGGCTCCCAACATAAGAAGGACATGGACCTGTTGGAGCAAGTCCAGAGGAGGCCACGAAGATAATCAGAGGGCTGGAGCCCCTCTGCTGTGAGGACAGGCTGAGAGAGTTGGGGTTGTTCAGCCTGGAGAAGAGAAGGCTCTAGGGAGGCCTTATAGCCCCTTCCAGTACCTAAAGTGGCCTACAGGAAAAGATGGGGAGGGACTCTTCATCAGGGAGTGTAGTGATAGGATGAGGGGTAGCGGTTTTAAACTGAAAGAGGGGAGATTTAGATTAGGTATTAGGAAGAAATTCTTTACTGTGAGGGTGGTGATGCACTGGAACAGGTTGCCCAGAGAAGCTGTGGATGCCCCATCCCTGGAGGTGTTCAAGGCCAGGCTGGATGGGGCTGTGAGCAACCTGGTCTAGTGGGAGGTGTCCCTGGCCATGGCAGGGGGCTTGGAACTGGATGATCTTTAAGGTCCCTTCCAACCTAAAACCATTCTATGATTCTGT
The DNA here is from genome assembly GCA_008921705.1 of Burhinus oedicnemus. Lineage (NCBI taxonomy): Eukaryota > Metazoa > Chordata > Aves > Charadriiformes > Burhinidae > Burhinus > Burhinus oedicnemus. The sequence continues at coordinate 527,839 of VFFE01006198.1, forward strand.
AACATGTTTAAATTGACGGCATCGCACGCTCTGCTCACCCTTGCTCCTTCTGCCAGACTGGAGGGAGTGGGCATCGCTTCTTACTCATGCTGGTGTTGCTGCAAAACTGCACCCAAATGCACATGGCCTGGCAGAAGATGCAAAGGTGTTTCGTGGTAAAGGAAATCCAGATCTGAGACACTTAGTATTTATTGTGAAAGCTTTCATTATTTAGATGATCTTGGTGCTAGTGAAACAAAATGTAAAAAGCTGAGGTGAGGTTACACACAGTGGATAAATAAATAAATAAGTATGCACATTGTGAGTCACTTAATTTGTTCCTGCTGGTGTCATGTTTTAAAAAGGAGCAGAAGAACGAAGAAATGCTAATACCCCCAAATAAGGCATATTTCTGTAATGAAGTGACACACAGAGCTATGTTCTCTAAAGGCCAAAGCGCCGTAGGAGTAATCACTTTCCTGTGACTTCAAGACCCTGTTTAAAAAAGTATTTTAAAAAAGGCACTGTGTCTTGCTCTGTTGTAGTTTGCCGATGGCAGTTGTATATTTCTGCATGTGATTCTTGGCTATTTCACATAACCGCCTGATTTTTACACACATAATATTGTACTCCTGACTTCCAAGAGAATCTCTTGGCATCTGGTGAAAGTCCCCTATGACTCAGTAAGCACCCACTCAGTAAATAATCTGAAATTAAGAACACCCCACGCGTGAGATCTGGATATGAAAAAAATGCCATATTTGCCTTTATTTTCCTCAAAAAGTAAACAGTAAGAAAATTATTTCAGTGTTTTCCAGTTAACTTCACAGCTTCAGAAGTATAAACTACCATGATGATAATTTTGGAAATTATATCAGGAAGCGCCGTCTTGCAGGATGCTTCTGGACTTGGGTTGATGACTAGCAAGCTCCTAGTTCCATTGCTGTGTAATGATCATTATTTTTAGTCTAGCAAACACTTTTGAATGTGTACTAAAAAGTTGTGAAGAAGACAGGGGGCATTAAGCATAATGCATTTTCTGGCAAGGAGACAGAGGAATGCAAACCACAGAGAGAAGAGAGAGTATCTGTAGTCTGAATTGTTGGCATTTGGAAGTTGCTAAAATTAACCTGTTGTTTCTTAGGAGCAGCATATATATATATATATATATATATATATATAGTTTCTTAGCTGCAGTGCTGTGCCGCAGCAAGGTGCTGGAGAGAAACCTTGGGAGCTCTTCCTTTAACGCAGCTTTCTCACGTGACTGTTGGTGGGTGCCTGGCTTTGTGCCTCAGTTTCCCCTGTTCATGTGCCTGAGCATGCACGCGGTATGGCACGTGCCACGTGCAGATGTGAGAGCACGTATGTAAGGTGTGTTAGATGGCTGCGTGTTAGTTCTGCTGCTAAATACTTTAGGGCTGGGAGTTTGGAGAGGAGTAAATGATGACAGGTAATGAAACTGCTGCTTATCCTCTGGTCCCCCATAGCTGCTCCTGGGCAGTCACAGCCCATCCCAGAGCGTTACGGGAAGCTGCGGGGGCTTGGCTGCTTTTGGCTGCTCATCCGTTCCCCCCGACAAGGCGCGGTGGGTGCCTGCTGGGGTTTCCTCCACATGCCATGACTTGCTGCGGCACCCTACCTGAATGACTGCCACCGCAGCCGGACGGCCAGAGGCATTCTGCAAAAGCCCTCCAGTTCCTACCTCTTTGCTCTGGGGCCAGATACCAGGCGGGTGTAAATTGGTGGAGCTATTTGAAATCAGTAGATGCGCTCCACAGAGCTGATCTCATTCTTTGCCCACCATTTGCAGTGGCGAGGGACCCTAAACATACCCATATATTTTCCTCCATGAATAATTATTTGCTGGCAGTTGTTCAAAAAGCAATAGAAGCAATATACTTATTTCAGCCTCCTTGGGAGCAGCGCTTTCAGTTCTCTCATTTCTTTGCTGTCCCCAGAGCCTCCCTTGCTAACAACAATGTCATATACACACTGTAGATAAGTCTGGAAGACAGTTTAAATTATTTTTCAGTATATTCTGATAGTGGAAGAGCTAAATCATATATTTTTGTGACAAACACAACTATAAAAATTCTGTAGTGGTTCCTTAGCCATAAGGGCAGCTTCTTAACAAGGGGACTATGGATTCCTCTTAACACAGACAATTTGATTTTAAAGCAAATTTCTTTTTACCTACCTGTGCAAATAAATTGAATGTGCCCAATCTCCTATCTCTTATTGAAAGTATGAGTCTTGATTAAAAAAAAAAAAAAAGAAATCATTAAAATAATCCCTGAAGCCACTCTACATCAGTAGAGTTGGAATCACATTTTTGAAGTATATTTTATTTCATGATACCTGTTCATTGTTTTGCCTGCAAAACCAGTTATTTTCTGTTTGAATCAGGTTGCGCACTACCGAGGTCTAGGTTTATCCCAGTTATCTACAGGCATCCAGAAAAGATGCCTAAGTCACCTTGAAGCAGCAGCTGGGAAGAAGCACTTCCAGGGAGTGATTTGGGTGCTAGGTGGACTCCGTTGCCATTTTCTCTGCCCGGACTGCAGAGGTAGCACAGGGTGATTATCATCCAAATGCAGGCTCATCGGTTAAGTGCCTAATATTAGCTGAATCCAGGCTCAGAAGTGATTAATTGAGGTGCATTGAAAATATTCCTCCCCATCCGCCCTGTTTTCTCCTGGCTTTTGGAAACAGAGGGGATAATAGTAGAGGAGAGTAAATGAAGGAACTGAAAATACGGGTTCGCATCGTGATTATCCTACCTTCGGAGGCTGGTGTTGCCATAGCAGCGAGTACGTAATGCAGGTGTGGTGGTTTTTGAGAAGGTCAGTGCAACAGGCACCTCCTCCGAGTTTCCCTATCGCCTGTAGTCAGTCTCTTGAGATGGGATCGTCAAATGTGCCTTACAGATGGGACCTGCGAGAGTGGCCACAGCCCTGCTTGGGTCTCTCTCCACCTGTCCTTGTATTCCTGGTATCTTGAGTGTTGGTGTGGATCTTGAACAGGGGTTTGAAACCCGAGCGTGTTCGCATGAGCCTGATTTCTTTGAACAGACCTGGTATTATGCTCTAATTAGTGCCCCTGAGTTGTTTTGGCACGTTCACATCAGACAAAAATGACCCAATAATTGGCCCCATTTTCAAGAGCTCACCTTCAGAAACGCAGCGTGAGACCTGCTACTTTCCTTTTCACACCGTCAGGCCTTAATCTGCCAGCCTCATAGCTGGTCAGGGGGAATTGCTAAATACTGGATTAGTCAGAAAAATCTTACTTCAGAGTGTAAGTACAGAACACAAAAGGAGGGATCCACCAAGATAGAGAAAGGAAAAAAATTAATCCTCCTTCTCCCTGGAAACTTCTTCCAACAATATAAAGATGAGTGAGTTCAATTCAGCCTTGGTGTGACTTGGAGGAGCGATGCCGCAGAGGATGTTGTGTCCAAGATCTTTGTAGTTTAAAAAACATAAGCGTTTATTCTTGCCTTCATTCTGTGATTGACAGGCTATCAGAATTCAGGATGATAATTTGTAAAACCTGTTTCTGAAACCCCTTGAACTGTACAGTGAATTTATGTGCTGATTTTATTATTAAATGGCTGCATTGTAAAAGTACTTGTTCCTACGAGTATAAGAATCTTTTTTTCCACTTCTGAGTGTGCACAAATTTCTGCAAGATGGGACTTTTCCCTTCTAGTTAGCATAATTATGGTAATGAGCTAGACTAAAAAAGATGGAGAATTGGAGGGACATATTTGGAATATATGTTGATGATAAGATGTGAAACCTTACTATTTGTGTTGGAGCAAAAAAGCAGAAAAACGTTCAAGAGAACATGGCTCATTTTATAATGCTTCAGTGCCAAAGTGCTCCACGACAGGGAGTTGGGAGGCATGAAAGGCAAATTTTGATCTCTTTCCTGCTGTACCAATGGAAAGGGAAATTATTACCCTAGAGAGGAATTCTGCAGATGATGGTTGTGTTGTAGTAACAATGCTGGGATTCATAATCATTTCCCCAAAAGGTCTGCTAATCTTTTTCCCTCCACAAATGTACTCTCAAATGGGGTGGCTTATTTCATAGAAATCCTGGTTTTGTTGTGCCACACATGATCATACTTTGAGTAAACTCACTAGCAGTTTGCTTTGAAAAGAAATACCTCCTGCCCAAAGTAGCTCCAGCAATATGCAGTAAATCCAGAGCTGAGCTTTCTTAGAGCTCTGGCTGAACGATTTGTTTAGAAATTACTTGAGTACTAGTTTGGAATTGTTTCAAGGGCTGGGATTTAGTTGCTTGGGTCAGCTGTAACTTATTTGAAACAGTAATTGGAAAACCACATTTGATCCTGCTTCTTCTTCCTGCTTCTTAATACTTTTCTCCTTACCTTCCACTAAAGCCAATGCATAAGTTTCTTTTGCCTTTAGTGTCAGCTTCCTAGGGCTCTTTGAGTAATCTTCATAAAAAATGGCATTGGCTCTGGTGAGCACTCGGTCAGTGTGGAAGGAACAGATAGAGCGGAAAGGCGCTATGGGAACATGCACATGGAAGATGTCCCTAATGCCATCATGGCATGTGAGTCTGACGGGAATGAAGTCAAGATTTTCTGCATCACTGCTCATTGCCGTAACTGTGAGATGTCCTCTCAGTTCTTGTGCTCTCCTCGTTGTATCCCCTCTTCTCATCTTCTGCCTCTTTTTCTGCAGTCATGCAGAGGTACTCACAAAAACAGGAGTTCCCACTGGAAAAGAAGGACTCTGAGCTTTGCATAGCCTTGGTTTGGGCTGAATGTTACATTAACCATAATGGTCTGGAGGTCCTCCACTTGCACATAATTCCTTTGTGAGTTAGCAGCCACCTGACTTTCCTGTAGCTCTCACAAATGACTTCACACCTGTGGAAAGAAGTAAAAGTGCCTACATAGCTTTAACAGCAGCTTCTAGAGGTCATTTTCCAGTGGGTGACTCCCACAGCTGGTCTTTGCTCATCAACTCCATGTCTCCCTGTGACCGATTGCTGCAGCGCCAGAGATTATATAGAGGTGTCTTCTCCCAGACTGTCACGAGCTGCTGGAAGGAGCCTTCTGGAGGGAGCAGCGAGTTAGCTGCCTGCTAGTCTTGCAATTTATAATGTTGCTTTAGTGCACCAATTAGCTGCAAAGATTTTAGCTGTGCTTCATCTGTGTCTCACTCCTTCCCTGGAGAGGGCACATATACTGTCTTGCAGTGATGCAAGGTGCTTGGGGTCACCTTCCTTCACCCACCAATGTCTCAGCACAGCTATCCTATGCTGTGCCCATGACCTTTAGATGAAAACACTAGCAGTAAGACATCTGACAGGGGCATCTGAGGTCAATAAGCAGGCAAAAGAGGGAGGCGAATACCAGTTGTGGACATGAGACCTCAGAGTGCAATTCAAAGCGTAAGCATGTATCCGGGCATACTGGGGTATGATCATACATGCTGTATAACACTGCCTTAGCTTGGGTTTCTCCACTGTTCGCACACGCCTGAGTCCATAGGTGAGGTCTCAAAACAAGGTCTTGTGTCAGAGGACGAAGCTGTCACACATTGTCTCCTTACCTTGGAGTGTATGTTGCTCTGGACTGTGCAGTGTAACCAGCTTTAACTTTATAGGACTGCTGCTGCTGGTAGGTGTTTAAGCTCTCCTGGCTTCCACAGGAAAATATTGCTGCTGATTCACAGCTGGATACTGGGATCTTTACTAAGATGACAAATTAACTGAAGAAAATGAGGAGAAGGAGGGAGGGCAGGTCCTATTAGAGCAAGTAGGTGTTTGAGGCTGTGAAGAACTGGGAACGGTGTGTATCTGTATCTCCTTAAATCTGTGGAATCTGGAAACATTTATTGTCAAGTCAGAGGTAGAAGAACAGCACAGAAATCTTCCCAGTAGGGGAAGAAAAAAACAGGTCACTTGCATTTGCTATTTTTTTTCCCTAACTTCGGATGTATTGAGCTGTGTAATAACTTGCACGTATCTGGAAGCGATGCAGAGCACAGCAATCAATAATACAAGCAACGATAATCAGGTATTTCAGCCATCTGACATGAGCAGTCTCCAAAGATAATTCTCTCCCACAGGACATTGCCAAACATAACTTCAGTTTATTCCTAGTAAAAAAGTAAATGCTTACCTGCCATGCAGAGGCAAACCTTGCCAACAGTTTTTCTCCTGAAATGGATGGAGGTACAGGAAAAGCATGGGGAAACACCCACTGGTGCCGGTGGTGGCCAGCAAACAGCTGGAGCTCTCTGTGTTCCCCATAACCGGTGTCCCTAAAATCCATAGAAAGACATCAAGAAACAGCAAATTTGCCTCTATGTTCAGAAATGCCAGGAGAACAGAGGAAGCGCAGAGGAGCGTGAGGCTGAGTTTTATTGTTTGTAAAGAAAAGAGCATCCCAGCACGAAGGGCGACAGTGAACACGTGTTATCACCGCCTTGGTTCTTGACTGGGTTAAGCTGTGGCGCGAGCCCAGCCTGATGTAATAAAGCTGCCCATGGATGGCAGACACCACTGAAAATTACCCGTGTTCCTATGTGTGAGCAGTCCAGATTGGTGCGGCTAATACCACTTCCAGGTATTTACCACAGCAATTACCTGTCTCTGGTTAGGTTGGCTGTTTTTTCTTATTCTGTTAACTGAATCTCCCTGCTAACAGCCATACAATTTTAAACAAAATGAAAGTAACCCACAACTGTTAAAAAGGAAAACAAAAAAAAGCTAGTCTTTACCCACACGTATAGCCACATTGCTAACCAAAAGGCAGAGAGGAGCCTTGGTAATCAGATAGCAGCTAACGCCATCGTTTGTAATTGGCTGCAAAACTGAGTTGCTTCTCAGGCTACTAAAAAGAAAATCCTTTCTCGTTCAGCATCACCAAAATGACATTAATCTTATTCAGGATTTTACCATTGCTGTCCCCTTTCAACACAGAGCAGTCAGCAACAGCACATAAATTTTTATGCCGGCCCATTACAAGGCATTGCATAAAAAGAGTGGAGGAGTAGATGATAAAATTGATGTGAAAGTTTTCACCGTGCCCTACCAAAAAGCCAAATAATTCAAAGGAGGTGGTAATGGAAAGTTCCCCACTCTGTGCCTCCTGTTTGGTGCTTGCCTCCTGGAAGCTCCCATTGCCTGCACAATAGTCATTCTCTCTCTGCTGAGGAGTCTGCTAATAAAAAGGGGAGAAACAAAGATTCTCAGATGTCAGTGTATCAAATAATCAATACTGCTTTTTTTTTTCCTTATTCACAAGCAACAGAGTGGCAGATAAGGATATATACCAATCACAGACACAATGTTCAATAAAAACTCGTGGTCTCTGTCACTCTAGGCAGCTTTCTGCTACATTTTATAGGTCATGGACCATGAAATTTCGTAAGAACTTTCATAAATATACTCTGTAGCAGAGTATGACATTTATTTGTTATTAAACCATATAATTTAGGGAGGATGAAGATGCTTTATCCAAAACAACATGTGAGGTAGTCTTTCATACAATGATTCCTCTCTAATGTAGCTGTATTTTGGGATCTCTATATAATTCTGCAAGCTGCTTTTTTTTTCTAATGGAAAATAATAAATGAATATGATTTAATAATGATTGTACTATAAGAGGCCACGATACTCATTAACTTTAGACTCAGATTACAACCTTTGCTTGTTTTTTCACCTGCTGACCGAGACTGTCACTACAAAAAGCTGTCGTCTTTAATCATGAGAAACATGAGCAGCAGAGAGTTAATCATGGTAAGAGTCAGTGCTGAGCGTTGCATCCCAATCCCAAGCACCAGGGAGGTCAAGAGACAATGTCTGGTGGGTGCAGCTTTTATTAGTTTTGGCAGCCACAGGAGGAGATAAAGGTGAGTGGGGATCGGAGGTTGAGAAGGATCAAAGGTTGAGAAGAGTAACATGGGGAAGTGCCTCTTTTTCTCCAACTGGTTTTGGGAGAGAATACACCTGCTTATATGATACAAAGCAAATGTGTTCTTGATGTTTTGGTTGTAGTATATTGTCCCCATAGGCCTGATACCTCTTTTGGGATGTATCGGACCTGCTAGCTGTGAGCTAAATTTCCCGTATGTGTGTTTTTCATATATAAAAATCCTGTGGGGGGCACTTGGGAGACAGAAAGTGAGGGAGAGAAAGGAAGAGAAACATGCAAGAGAGGAGCAGAGTGGAATGCTGGATCTGTATCACTACTCAGGATAGAGTTGCGAGCCATCGAAATCGCTGGTTTGCCACAGCTTCAGTAGTGACTTGACAAGTCCCTTTATCCATTGGTCCATGTTATTGGTAAAGTATTGCCCCGCTTCAGCTCAGGAGCGAGCACTGGAAGTGGTCAGGACTGCGTATCCACAGAGGTGGTCGTTCTTGCAGCTACATGTGGCATATACCAGCTTGCATGACCTGCGACTTTTCTTAATGAAACCAGAGAAGACCCTGCAGTGTGAAAACCCTTAGGGCTTGTAACCTTACTGAAATATCTATTTTGGGGAAAATATGTGTGGAGTTTTTTTAGCAGCACAAGACGTGTGAGGGTCTGCAGATAGCTGTAATAATTCCTGCTCACTCAAATCGCAAAGCATACCACTATCAAAATTTAATCTGGGCGCTTTGGAGCATAATCATATTTCACTCATTTTCCTTCATCCTTTTGCTTGAGATAAATGAACCCCGTCTGTGCCACCACCAACCCAGAATTCATAAGCCAATATTTTACACCCAGGACAAGGAATGTAGCAAGTGGCACTTTATGACCCATCTCTCATTCCCCTCCTTTCAACAATCAATAGCGTTGTCGGCATATGTCTCTATTTGAAGTTTTCTTACAGCTTTCATTTCAAAATGAGATGACGGTGGTCATTTTATTGCCCAGCACTCCTGAGCCTGTCTTTGTTCCTAAGACACCACGCTCTGGCAAGAATGGTCTTCACTTGGCAGGGTACACCCTGGGAACAATACTTCTTGCAACGGGAGAACCTCTGGCAAGTGACCAGTGTCACTGCTGAGCCATGCTACGTCTTTGATTTTTATCCCTCCACATTCATGCCTTTTGGCAATAGTTCATGCGAATCGGTTTGAGTTAGCCACTCACCTTTAGTGACAGTGATTCCTCTTGCGGTGCTGGAGGTGCACACACAACGGGAGGAAGAGGAAGCAAACAGATGTGGTTTATTTTTTTTGTAGTTGGATTAGAAAACATGCAAGGTGTATATCCAAATATACGTGGTTTTCCTGGATTTTCCCGGTCTTCTCTTGATCTTCTTAGGGCTTCTACTGACGTACATACCCCTTTCCTCTAAAGTCTCTGAAACAGCTGTGAGTCAGGCACTGAGGTGGCTCTTTTGATTTGGACTTCAGTGTTTAAGATCATGCCTAGCAGCACTTGAGAAGGAGGCAGCCCAGTCCCTCTCAACGAGTCCCTAAATTGCATGATGAGATGCCATGGAGTCAGTACAGCATGTCCATATTTGTAGATCAGTAATTCGTCCAAATGACTACTGCCATCCTGTGGCCTGCATGACCCTTGGTTTCGACGTCTCTCTCACTGTAACATGAATCCTCTTGCCTGGAAGTGCCAGTGTGTGTCTCCCTCATTGCAATGTCCTCCCCACACTGAGCTCCAGCTATTGTAGATTTTGTGATTATTGTATCCTGCCTTATCTTGGAAGCCTTGAGGCATCATACAGCATCATCTTCCTGCTTCTCTAGCGTGGAGAAATGGGAAAAAAAAACAGGTGGAAAGATTTCTTAAGGGGTATGTTTGAGGATTGTTATGGCACTTCTTGACTGCTCAACTCTTGGTCATTTCCCAATCTTAATTTATACATCTGGAGACATAGCTTTTGCTAGTGTCAGTCTCAAATCCTAGTGATGTCAGTCAAATTTATGCTAAAAGGTATTCTTCAGACCCTCTTTTTCTCAGAAAAAAAACCCAACTTACCTCAACCCTTGCAGACTTTGACAATCGCCCTGTATCTTAGAAATAATGCCTTGCATTTGATGTGGTTTTGATTATACATTTACCTGTGTAATTCCCTACCCATACCATGTTTCTTACACACCCCTTTCTAAGCAATTATAGCCTAAATGAACCTAAATCCCTCATCTTAGTGAAAGTTACGACTTTCACAAGTTAAAGGTGAAATATAGTTTGGTCCAATTCTGCTCTGTGCCACTGTATCCATATACCTGTCTTATTGCATAAAAACCGTAAGAAAAAGTCATATAAAATTTTGACATATATTTTGTTTGCCATTATGGTTTGTCAGATGTTTCATTACATCTTGGACACACATAACTAAACAATTTCTAAAGAAAATGGACTATTTTCAGTCATCTGCTGGAGGCCTGCAGCCAACACTTCACACTGTTTGTTGAGAAGATTTTTGACATCGAAGCGCAGGGAGCGGTGGGGACTGGGGAGCCTGGGAGGGCTGCGGAGAGGGTGAGGACGGATAGCTGCAACGATGAAATCCGAACAAGGAGAGGACAGAAATGCATGTTCCATTAGTCACTTAGTGCCTGGCCAATGGAATTTGCAATGGTGGTTTGAAGGGCACGAGAATGACTCAGGAGACCCGAACATTTGGATATAGAGGTTTGGATTGCTGCGATGTGCTTGCGCTGTGCAAGGAGCAGAGCGAGGGCTTCAGTCATGGGAGAGAGAAGTCAGGAGTTAGCCCAAGACAGGAGAGCAGTCTGGTGGAAAGATCCTCCTGTTGTATCATTGCTTATCCCAGAGCAAATACTTGCATAAGTGTATATTGCAATAAAGCTGTGTATCATCTTAACAATATCGAAAGCGCAGGAAGGACTGTGAGACTTGAAACTAATCAACAGGTTTCCAGATCTTTTTGCTGTAAGGGCCAATAGCACTAATGAAACCTCACCAAAGAGTCCATGTTTTGCAGAGATTTCCCTAAATAACAGGGCTCAAGTTCCCTACCACATTTTCCTGCAGCCCTCCTACATAGCCAAACATTTGCTGGTTCAGTGGAATTAATCACATATTTTCTATATGGAGTTCAGTAGAATTAATCACATAGTCTTTATATGGATTTGCTATGAATGAGAAGGTATATTAATGTACAGGCAGCCGGTGAATATTACAGTGAATAGTTTCCTATTAACACAGAGCATCCCTGTGTCTCTTTGAGTAGAGATGACTAGCTTAAAAGAATATCTTTCATCTGTGTAAATGGTTTACTGGGGGGCATTGCAGATTGTTCTGAATAGAATTTTTTTTTCACAGAAACAGAGCTAACAGGATAACACAAGTAATTGCATTCTCTAGTGCCTCCCAGTGCTTTACGTGTTATGCTTTTT